>JAJIYU010001421.1:0-36092 GCA_030144865.1 Tinospora cordifolia | reverse complement strand
CGGTTCTCGACGGATGATGCAGCGACGGCTTCCTAGCCGAATGGTCCTGCATTTTGAGCGAATGGGCCCGAGGGAGCCCAAGAAGAAAGATCCGGGAACCGGGGTGTTACAAAAACCTAGGGCCTGATGGATTTACCATGAAACTTTATCAAAAGAATTAGGTCTTGATTAAGAAAGAAATTCAATTAGTTTGTTGTTGTTAACAAAATTATGAATGAAACCTACATCATCCTCATCCAAAAAAGTCCAATTCCATCAAAGTTGGAGATTTTGGACCCATTAGTCTTACCACCTTTATGTACAAAACCGTTGCTAAAATCCTAGCCAATAGGCTTAGAGGGGTCCTTGAGCAAATAGTTAATGAAACTTGAATGACTTTTATGAAGGGTTGACAAATTAATTAAGCCATCTTAGCTGCTAATGAGGTGGTGGAACATTGTACAGTTTCAAAGAAGAATGGTCTTATAATGAAGGTAGATTTTGCAAAAGCCTATGATTTGGTTAGATGGAATTTTTTTGGATGAGGTTTTAGAAAGAAAATGCTTTGGGATCAAATGGAGGAAATAGATAAAGGGTTGTCTGTCTTTAGTTAATTATTCTATCATCATAAATGGGAGTCATAAGGATAAGATTATAGGAAATAGGGGGCTAAGATAAGGGTATCCCCTTTGTCCTTTCCTTTACACCTGATGGTTGACGTTTTGAATAACCTTATGAAGAAGGCTATTCACAAAGCTACTATACAGTTTTAAAGATTTTTTGTAGGCTCCCTAAGCTTGAAATAAACCTAGAAAAAATACAGATTGTTGGGATTAAGAGATACAAAATGGGGAAGTAGAAAATATTGCTAGGGAATTGGAATTCTCCATAGGAATGTTGAGGGTTGGAGAGTTATTTATCAAGAGGAGGGAGATTATTGTTGCTAAAGACAGTTCTTGAGGCCATTCCAACCTACTTTCTCTCAGGTTTCAAAACCCTAAGAAAATAGCTAAGGTGATAAAAAAGACAATGAGCGATTTTCCTTGGAAGTACCATGAGGACCAAAGCATGGGCAGTATAGTCAGATGGGAAGAGGTTAGGAGAAGTTTGGATCAAGGAGACTTAGGGGTGGATAACATTGACGCTAAAAATATAGCCTTAGCTAGAAAAATGTGGTGGAAGTTTACCAAGAAAAAGATAAATTGTGGAGAAGAATCATCAAAAGTAGTCATGGAGGAAGAGATGAGTCACATAGAATAGGATTAGACCCTAAGCACACCTAAGAGGTATGGAAGTTCATTCACTCAATTAGTAGTAGATTCAAGGATCATTTATCTTAGAAGGTCAGAAATAGAGAAGAAATAAGATTTTGGGACGATAAATGGTGTGGCAACACTACACTTCAGGAACCATTTCCTAGGACATTTAGGTTATTCAATTTACACAATAACAAGATTAAGGCTTTCAAAGAATGGGCTGATAGGGAAAGTGGGGATAGACCTAAAGTTAAGAAGGAATCTAAATGAAGAACAAGAGAACGAGGTAATGGTTCTACTTCAAATCTTTTAAGAGGTTAGACTGTAGCAAAATCTCAATAAAAGGAGATGGTTTGGTATGTCCTCCGGGGATTTTTCAGTTGGATTGTTTTAGATAATCATTTTGGAAAACATCGGAGAAGAAAGAAGTGGGTGGGGAGGCAAACCGAATGCATATGACGAGCCAAAGTACCAATTAAGGCAAAGATTCTAGGGTGGCTCATTTTTTATCAGATTCTCAATGCAACAAACAGGTGTAGAAGAAGAACCCTTTAATTAGTATCTTACCTCATTGTTGTTGCCTATGCAAGTGGGCTTGATCTACTGTAAATTGCAGTTCAATACCAACTAATCAGTATGTGGGCTAGCATCAACACACAGTTAAACAATATTGGAGATGTATTCTTTTTACTATATTTTATGTAGTTGGGTAGAGAGATAGAAAATAATTTTCAAGGAAGAGGAAATAAATTTAGAACATTTAATGGAAAGAACGAAGATCCCTTTTGTAACACCCCAACCCTCGCATTCTTTGAGCATTGGACATAACCACCATTCTTTGATAGTGGACTTAACCATTCGGCGGGTCAGGCCGGTGTTACTTTACAAGTGACGCACACTTGATTTTCTATTTTTCAATATCTCATGCCTTAGAGTAAATTCAAGAATGCAAATTTCCACTTAATAAAATCAAGGCAATTAAAGATAAAGAAAAATTCAACTCCTTTATTCATAAAAAGGAAATAACATAACCTTCAAACTATTACATTATTGATCAAAAGAAATTCATAACTTCTAAAATAAAAATTAAATTTTAGCGGAAGACTTATTCAAAATTGGGCAACATGCCCTTACATTAAAAGGAAACAAAAAAAAAATTAAGAACTTGCTAAACTAGAAACTATTCAAATTTTTATGGTCTACATAGTTTAATTTTCTGAAAAAAAAAGAGGAAGGGGTGATCACAGAGCTCAGTAGATCTTTTTCAAACAACCATTTTTCAAATTCAAACCAATAACACATTCATATTTCAAACACTTGCATACATTAGGTGATTCAAACAACATTTTTGTTTAAAGTTGAGATTTTAGACCAAAAGGGCTTTTAAACCCTTGATGTTCTTAACAAAATACCTCCTTAGAGTGAAATGTAACTTTTCTTAGCCAATTTCATTGGACTTTTGGACTTCAAGGGAGCTTACCCACCAATCAAGTACTTTGGTCTTAAAACCATATGAACTAATCATATGAAAAGAACATTTATAGTAACCCACATGTTCACTATGATGGTACGTGGTTATTTTCACCATCATCTTTTGTTAATTCTTGAATCATCAATTAAAAATCAAAATATGAAGCTAAGATCAATAAAAATTTAGAATATAAGAATTATGGAAATCAAATCATGGAACATCCATAATCATACATCATTCTTTAAAATAAAACCTAAACATGGCATGATCACTATGAATACATAAATTCGAACAAGAATCGAATATGAAACTAAAATATGTTGTAAAATACTAGAACTGAAATTATTTTAATTTCAAAAACCAAACAATGAACATGCTAGTAATTCGAATAAGAAAAAGGGGTGTTAGAAAAATCACTTCCACCTTAAATACATCTCTTCTGCACACCTCTGAAATCTGACAAAGTTTCATTACTTCAAAGCTTCCAAACACTCAAGAACTCTCAAGAACACTCAAGAATAGTTCAAGATCACTCAAGAACTGAGGGGATTGCTAAGAAGAAGGCTAGAGAGAGTCAAGAGGGACTAGTAGGCTCTTGATTTGGGATGAACACAATGAGAGCATTAGGGGTCCTTTATATAGAGTTTAAAATGGTATAGATTAGTAAATTTTTGGTGCTTTCCTTGTAGGAAACTTGTCAATTATTCAAAATTTCGTGGCCCCCAAGCATAGGAAAATAGCAAGTGCATTGGAATAATTTTTTTGGAATTTAGAAACATTTTTTTCGATTTTTTTGGAATTTTTTGGATTTTTATTCGAATTTAAGTTATTAATCTCGGTTTAATTGGAGCTTTGATGTGGACCGTTGATGATCCTCGATCGCATCAATGGTTCGCGATCATCCAGAAATCATCTCGGCTTTGGACTATTGGATTTCCTCGATCGCAACATAGGATCAGGGTGCCTCAGATCTCGTTCGTCAGATGGGCCTCGATTGCAGCACGGTCGTCCGCGATCAATGAAACTAGCGTGGACCGTTGATCGACCTCGAGTGTAGTACTGAATCGCGATCGAGATTAACGAATTCGCTGTGGATCGTTGATCAACCTCGAGCGCAGTGTTGTTTGCGATCAATGAAAATGATCCCAACCGTTAGATTAGGCGGGTTGATTCTGGGCCGTTGGATTTTGATGATCTGGTGCTCTTGAGCGCTGGTTTTGGCTTTGATTTCATTCGTTAGATCGAACAGATTGGTTTTGGACTGTTGGATGCAGTTTCTAATTACCAAAATTGCTTTTTAAGGTTGTTATTATCCGAAAATTGCTAATTATACACTTTCTAATTGATGTAAACATTGATTTTTGCACAAATCCTTCTATTTTATTGACTTGCTAATGTTTTTCCCTTTTCTATTTCTTTACTATTGTATTTATTTTATTTATTTTCTATTTTTTAATGTTGCCAACATTTAATAATTTATGTTTCTTTATATTATTTTTCATTTCTTCATTTCTATGTGTTTATCTCATATTTTTATTTTCAGAGGATACGAATAATTATATAATTCACTTTACTTACTTTATATTGGATAATTAATCCCATAATTGCAAAATTATAAATTTATTAATTATTGTTTGATAATTCCACTAATCTTATATCATTAGTTAGATCATCTTGATGCTAAGGTTTCATTTGCCTCCAATATTTTTAATAATTTTTTTCTCAATGAATTTTATTTCATTAATAATTCTTTGTTGACAAAATTATGAGGTATTACAACCTACCCTCCCTAGAAAAATTTTGTCTTCGAAATTTGTACATGTTTATGTGTTCCTAGTGAACAGATACGGGTACTTAGTCTTCATTTCACTTTTCAACTCCCAGGTAGCTTCTTCCAGTCCGTGATGTTTCCACAGTACCTTAACTAAGGGAATATCCTTAGTTCTCAGATTCTGTGCCTTGTGATCAAGGATTCTAACCGCAGTTTCCTTGTAGGTAGCATCATCCTGAATGTTCACTTCCTCCCAGTGGATGATGTGAAAAGGGTCAGGTTCGTACTTTCTCAACATGGAGACATGGAATACGTTATGAGCTGAAGTCATCCAGCTTGGTAGATCCAACTCGAAATTACATTCTCTAATCCTTCTAAGTATTTCAAAGGGTCCTACGAATCTCAGAGATAACTTCCCTTTGAATCCAAACCTTTTGATACCCTTTTGAGGACTGACTCTCAGAAATACCTTGTCCCTGACTTGGAACTCTAGTGGTCTTCTCCTCTTGTCTGCATAACTCTTCTGATGACTCTGTGCAGTAGTCAATCTCCTTTGTATCAACTTGACTTGGTTGTTCATCTCCTCCACCAAGTCTGGCCCGGTTAATACATGATCTTCAAGCTCAGCCCAACAGGCAGGTGATCTGCAAGGTTTCCCATAGAGGGCCTCAAATGGAGCCATCTTTATGCTTGCCTGGTAATTGTTGTTATAGGCAAACTCTATCAGGTATAAATACTTGCTCCAGTTCCCCTTAAAGTCTAAAACACAAGACCTCAACATATCCTCTAAGATTTGGATAACTCTTTCAGACTAACCATCCGTCTGAAGGTGAAATGTTGTACTCATGGTGAGCTTAGTACCCATCTCATTCTGTAAACTCTGCTAGAACTGTGAAGTAAAGCGAGAGTCTCTGTCAAACACAATAGTCTTGGGTACACCATGCAACCTTACTATTTCCTTCACATATAGTTCTCCCAGCTTACTGACTTGGTCTGTGGATCTGATTGGCAGGAAATGAACCACTTTGGTGAGACGATCCACAATAACCCAAATAGTGTCTTCTCCTTTTTGGTTTCCGGGTAAACCACTGACAAAGTCCATGGCAATGTTATCCCACTTCCATTCCGGGATAGGGAGTGGTTGTAACATTCCAGAGGGTTTTCGGTGTTCTGCTTTCACTTGTTGACATGTTAAACACTTAGAGACATGCTTAGCTACATCCCTCTTCATTCCTCTCCACCAGTAGGTTTTCCTAAGGTTCTGGTACATTTTGTCCCCGCCTGGGTGCATGGTATACTTAGTTTGATGGGCTTCATCAAGTATAATCTGCTTACTCGACCCATTCTGAGGTACACATATCCTTTCCCCGAGCCTTATGGTATTCTCAGCATCTAATCTAAAGTCAATATGCTTGCCTTGTGTAACTCCTTCGATCAAATTGGTAAGCCATTTGTCTTGTCTTTGTTCATCCTTGATCTGGTGCAGAAGATCTGGTTGACAAGACGTAGTGTAGAGGTAGGCTTTTTTTTTTATTTAAAGTCACACCCAGCCTAAAATCATTAATCAACTGGTACATCTGGCTTTTCTCTTCCTCTTGTTTGTTGAACTTCCTACTCAAGGCGTCAGCCACCACATTGGCCTTCCCTGAATGGTAGTGTAATTGAAAATCATAGTCTTTCAAGAACTCCATCCATCTCCATTGCCTGAGGTTCAACTCCTTCTGGGTGTAGATGTACTTCAAGCTCTTGTGATCTGAAAACAAATCAAATTTCTTGCCGTAAAGGTAGTGTCTCCAAATCTTCAGGGCAAACACAATGGCCGCCAGTTCTAGGTCATGAGTAGAGTAATTTTTCTCATGGACCTTCAGTTGTCGCGAAGCATAAGCGACTACTTGTCTTTCCTGCATCAACACTGCTCCAAGTTCATTTAGTGAAGCATCAGTATAGAGGGTATAGGCAACACCATGGGTTGGAGTGACTAAGATAGGGGCCGTAGTCAATCTCTTCTTCAGTTCTTGGAATGATTGTTCACACTTCTCATTCCAATCGAACTTGATTCCCTTCCTGGTCAGCTTGGTCATTGGTTCTGCTAGTTTGGAGAAATCTTGGATAAACCTTTTGTAGTACCTAGCTAGACCTAAGAAGCTCCTGATCTCTGTAACTGTCTTAGGTTGCTTCCAATTTATAACCGCTTCCACCTTCTCCGGATCTACAGAGATGCCTTCTGCCGACACTACGTGGCCAAGGAACTTGACCGTCCTCATCCAGAACTCACACGTTTTGAACTTGGCATATAATTGATGCCTTTTGAGTGTCTCCAAAACTATTTGCAAGTGTTCTAAGTGTTTAGCCTCTGACTTGGAGTAGATTAGGATGTCATCTACGAATATCACCACAGACTGATCAAGATATTGTCTAAACACTCGGTTCATCAAGTCCATGAATGCTGCCGGGGCATTAGTCAAACCAAATGGCATTACGGTGAACTCGAAGTGTCCATATCTTGTCCTGAAGGCGGTCTTGTATATGTCAGACTCCCTGATTCTCAGCTGATGATAACCTGACCTAAGATCAATCTTTGAGAAATGAGTGGCTCCTCTCAATTGATCAAATAGATCATCAATCCTCAGTAGAGGGTACTTATTCTTCACCGTGGCTTGGTTTAATTTTCGATAATTGACACAAAGTCTCATAGAACCATCCTTCTTCTTCATGAACAACACTGGAGCTCCCCAAGGTGAGTCACTTGGCCTGATGAACCCTTTCTCCCGGAGCTCATCGAGTTGTGACGTTAACTCAATCAGTTCTACCAGTGCCATTCTATAAAGAGGTATAGCTATAGGATTGGTTCCAGGGTGAAGTTAAATCTTGAACTCTATCTCTCTAGCAGGTGGTAGTCTGGGTAATGTATGCAAGTGTTTGAAATATGAATGTGTTATTGGTTTGAATTTGAAAAATGGTTGTTTGAAAAAGATCCACTGAGCTTTATGCTCACTCCTTCATCCTTTTTTTTCAGGAAATTAAGCTATGAAGACCATGAAAATTTGAATAGTTTCTAGTTTAGCAATTTTTTTTTGTTTCCTTTTAATGTAAGGGCATGTTGCCCAATTTTGAATAAGTTTTCTGCTGAAATTTAATTTTTATTTTAGCAGTTATGAATTTCTTTTGATCAATAATGTGATAGTTTGAAGGTTATGTTATTTCCTTTTTATGAATAAAGGAGTTGAATTTTTCTTTATCTTTAATTGCCTTGATTTTATTAAGTGAAAATTTGCATTCTTGAATTTACTCTAAGGCATGAGATATTGAAAAATAGAAAGTCAAGTGTGCGTCACTTGTAAAGTAACACTGGCCCGACCTGCCAAATGGTTAAGTCCACTATTAAAGAATGGTGGTTATGTCCAATGCTCAAAGAATGCAGGGGTTGGGGTGTTACACCTTTCGCTAATTGGATCTTTTCAAACAAAATGGGAAAGGGTTATAGCCATGGAGAATGGGCTAGAAGTAGACATAATATTCTCCAAGCTTTGTAATTTTGAAAATTTGGTTTTGATGTAACTAGTTAGGTTGGCTTTTTTGGTTTTGTTGTAAGTGTTTGGTTCTAATTCACATGTAAAAAGACTTCATGTTTCTATTTCAAAAAAAAAATATTAGGAGAAAAGCTTAGAGTTTTGTATGAATCAGAATAGTAGATGTTGACAGAGGTCTCATTGTGCATAAAGTTCCAAATTCATGTTTTACATTTCTTTGTTGGCTTGGGCATCCTCAGGAGGAAATGTTCTTGTTTAGGATTCTAGACTAATCCAAGCAGTTCAAAGTCGGATTAGTGGCTTTTTAGTTTCCATCCAGATCAAGGAAGATGATAGTACCCTTTGGTGGTCATCAGATGTACAGGGACTTTACACTTATCATATGAGGAAAAACTTCATGCTGAAGTTGGGTGCCCTATATCACCAACTAGATTTACCCTGCAGTGCCTCGAATACTCTTATTCTTGGCCAACCATTTATACAAACTCAGTTCATATAGCTCAATCGAAGTCTTAAACTCGTCGTTGTATCAGAATCTCGGATAATCAACTCGTATGGGATTATCAGATAACTCAAGCTCACTGAGACGCAGTATCACCCTTGACTGTGTATAGTTGTAATCATTGTGGATGGCTCCCCCGAGTGCATTCATTGTTGGATAACTCTTCTGAGTGCATCTTACCTCGAACATACTTCAGCATAATGGCTTGAGGGGTGGCAATTCGTATCATCGTGTCATAAACGAGTCATGTCGTAAATGGGTCATGTTTAACTATGTTCATAGTTGTATACCTATATATGACCTATTTAACTTTTTATAATAAATTTTTAAATAATTTTTTATAAAAATATTAATAAAAATAAATATAACTTTAAGAATAAATTAAAATTTTAAAAATTTATATTTAAAATAATAATAATAAAATTATATTATCAATAGATTAATAAATACACTAATTTTAAATTAACTTATTTATAATTTATCTCTTAATTTATTTATAATCATGTTAAATGTGCCATTTTTGGGTTTTTCATTTTGACCCAAACTCGTTAACTTCGTATTATGTTTGTGTTTGGTTATAGTGTTGTGTCACAAATTGCCACCCCTACTTGAAATAGCTCAATACACTCAACACGGACATCGAATGGCATACCGACATCATATACCTAGCCTGCAATCTTAGTGGGTCCCACACCGCCGCTTCCCTCTCGGTGATGTCCAATAACCAACCCAAAGTCATGAAAACTATGTACATCCCCTCTAGAATGAAGGTAGTCTGTGCCTTGGATTGTGCCAAAGAGAAGTCTTAAAGATGACATATAACATGTCATTAAGGAAGTCGAACCATGTCCCTCCCTATAAGAGACTTTTAAGTTTTTTTTCCTTTTTCTAGAATGAAACATTTTGATGTGAGGCCAATCATAGTAAGCCTTTTCGTGGGCCAAATGGACTCCAATTGTGACAAAACTTCACGAACCCTCTAGTTTGATTACAGTACATGTTGAGACATGACCGTTATAGACCACCCCACTTGAAAGGTTGATGCCCCCATTGACACTATGGTCGCGTTCACCATCGAAACTTCCCATAGTGGTCCTTGCCCATCGGTTTTCCCTTATGCACTAGTTGACTGTCATACCTCAACTCTTGTGGTCTCAACTTGAATCTGGAACTCTTTCTCATTTAACATCTCTTTTGGAAACCACTGCATTCTCACTCTAGGTAAAACATCCATTATATGTGGCACCTCTATCTGTTGTATCCTTTAGATGAGCTAGTATTTACTTGATGTAGCTTTACACTACCACCTCTGTGATTTGCACCTTCGTGTATGCTTTGATATTAGAATATATTTTTTTTACCCTATGCCTCTCTAACACTAGTGCCTCGAATGTCTTGTTTTGCTCAACATAGCCACTTGCGCCTCTACGCTCGCACCTTTGTTCATGAGTCTCAGATATTTGTTCTTTACCCCATGCCTCTCTAGCACCAATGCCTCAAACATTCAGTATCATACTCGTCCATATAGATTGCACCTTTGTGCATAACTGATCATATATCAGTCCTTCACCCCACGCATCTCTAGCCTAAATTCTAAGGACATATCTAATTACATTGTTGTTCTTCACCTCATGCCTCTTTAACATCAGTACCTAGAACAATTAGCATACTCTGCGTTTTCACCTTTGTGTGCATATGAACCATTCTATTCTTGACCTAGTGCCTCTATAGCACCAGTGCCTCGATCAAACAATGAAGTATCATGTCACATGTCTCATCTAGCACCTCTGTGTTTGCCACCATTGTGGTTGTTCTTCACCCAATGCATTCACTTGCACTAGTCCCTCGAATAGGTTCTAGCATGGAACGATACTTACTCAAGCACTACCCTACTTGATTCACAACTCAACTGATCTATCAAGCATTACCTATAACACCTCAAATCTTGGTCTTTCATTTCTGTCATGCATGGAGAGATGTGCTATTAAATGTTGGCACACATGTCATCTACTGAGAACCAGGACGTTACTTTTCTCACATTCAATTTCTCATTAATACCTTCTAGATGTACCAAATCTCATTTAAATAAATCATTGAGCTATTAGACTCATCATGTAATAACCCGAGCCCACCGTGACGATATTGTCTCCACCTTAGCCACCAGTGACTGGGTGTAGGGTTTTGTTTTTGACGAGACTCGAACCTAAGCTTCCCAAAACTTGTCAGCACAATGAGACATCTCCGAATGCACATTTAGCCGAGATATTACTCTGGAGTCAAACTGATGTGGGATATTACAATCCACACCCCTTAGGAGCAGTCCTATCCTTAGGACTCACACCTTCGTCATACACAAAGTGGCTCTGATACCATTTATAATAACCTGGGCCCACAGTGACGATATTGTCCCCACCTTAGCCACCACTAACTGGGTGCAGGGTTTTGTCCTTAACAAGACTCGAAACTGAGTCTCCCAAAATGCATCGGCATAATGAGACACCCCTGAATGCACATTTAGCCTAGGCATCACTTTAAAGTCACACTGATGTGGGATATTATAATCCACCCCCTTGGGACAGTCTTGTCCTCAGAACTCATACCTCTATCACACACAGAGCATTTCTAATACCATTTGTAACACCCTGGGCCCATTACGTATTAGTATTGTCCCCACCTTAGCTACCACTGACTGGGTGCAAGGTTTTGTCATTGACAAGACTCAAAGCTGAGTCTCCCAAAAGCATTCGACACTAGTAAGGTTCGCAATTACTCATTTAGCCTAGACATCGTGTAATGTCAGATCGATGTAGGATATTACACATCAAGATTTATCTCAATTGAAGACAAGTGAAGAGATAATAAAAATCATAAATTCAATAATTGAACCAATTAAAATTTTATTACAAATTTCTCGAATAAAATCAAAAAATCTAACCCATGTGGCCCAAAGCACATCCTAACCAACATTAGCATAAAGACTAATAAAAAGGCGCATCTACCCAGTCTAAACCAAATGCAGTAAACAATTGGAAAAAAAATCAAATAACAACCTTAATAGTGAGGTTTGCAGCTACTATGGTACTCCATAGTACTATCAACACGAACCATGTCAAAGATCACCTGAAATGAAAGGGTGGGATGAGCTCAAGATCCCAGTGGATCATACACTGTACATCCTTAATATTATTCAAGTCAAAAAATCAAACACGCAAACACTTGGTTTGCATTAGGCATTTCGAACATTCAGTTATTTGTTATCGTATCAAAGGAAACAAGAAAAATGTACTATATGCTAGATTCCAATGGGACAAAGGGCACACCCATCATCCAACCTGGGAACTAGGGGCACATCCATCATTCTATCATCGAGAATTAATAATTTCATATATGATACAATGAAAACATGTAAACAACCGACTGGATACATACATCACATTATACATCATTCGTACTAACACAAAAGATCATGATATCCAATCAACGTGAAAACGTACCCTAGCATGATTTAGGCATTTAGGATAAAGTAAACACACATCATGTTTAACATTTACTCTCAAATAAGATTAGGGTGCAAGTTAATCATATCCGCCTGTTATTTCGCTCCTCGCATTCTAGTTCTCGCCTTGATGGCTACAATTTCTCAACCTTGTAGTTTAACATGAAAATCTTCATCAATATAAGTGTTCGTACCATTTTTAATCCCTAAAACCATTGTTTAGCGATCTACATATTATATAATACGTAAATAGGTCATAACTGTTAAATACTAGCAGTGATAGTTTCGTGCACAAAAATATGATAAGCTAGTTGTTCATTGTGTATCACGACACTCTCCATCTTGCTACAATAATGTGAGGTTGTTCTCGCGTGTGTTGGTTACCGTTGGGTCAACATCTCAACATTCACGAGCTATTATGGAAAATTGCATCCCACGCACATGTTTGTTTTTCTCATGATGGAGACTTTTACTTTGACACATCACGCCTAAGGTTCAAATATAAGTATTTCAACAGCAGAAGAGTTTTATACCTTTACGTTGGTCGTTCCTTGTGAGATTTTTTCCAAAAGACATTTCACCAGTGGTTTCCATAATCTATTGAGCAATAAGGGGTAAAACAACATGTTTTAAGTCGTTAGAATCAGTTTTATTCATGATAGTCGTAATACCCAAAGTGCATAAATTCTATGATAGTCCTAATACATGAAGCGTAGAAGATTATACTTGTAACAGCATAACCATTCCAATTGTTCCAACAATATTCCTCTTCTTGACATTTGTAGGGTAATTAGGAAGGGTTTTGTTGGCACACTTAGGTTTTCCTGTGAAGACGATGAACCACTGTGGGGAAATGATGAACCTGTGGAAAGACAGACATGGAAAAAAGAAGATGAACAAGGTTTTCTTCTACGTGTTTAGGGTTTTATGAGGATGATGAGCAGTTGAGGTGAGGAGCAACGAACAATGAGCAATGGGGAGTAAGGTTTTCTGCGTTAATGTATATGTGGGTGTATATATAAATATATCAGTCGACAACTTAGGGTTTGCGCAATTCTATTTCTGGATTGTTAATCGCAGGACCATGGTCGCACGTCACTAGTTTCCTTATCGCATGACCGCTATCCTACTGTAACACCCCGATCCCCAAGAGACAGGTTTAAGCTCAACCACAAGGCAGGTTGGGTCCAATGTTACATTTACAAGTACACAACTTATATCACATTTCATTATCTCAAGTCTTATTACTTTTCAATGAGCACACAACCCAAATAATTTAACTTTAATTTAATAAGACTATTATAAGAGAGATAAAAGAAATACTTCAATCTTTATTTATTGAATATAATAAAGGGATACATGCTTGAAATTCAAATAATAAAAAAGGAGTGCATAACTCAAAAATAAAATTCAGCGGAAGACTTAATAAATCAAAAGTGGGCAACCCACCCTTACATTAGAAAAAGATTTTAATCATCCATAGTCTTCATATTTAATTCCCTGAAAAATATTAAAAAGAGGGATGAACACATAACCTAGTGGATCATTCATGAAACTACTAATTTATTAATTCAAATCAAAACTACATACAATTTCAATCACTTACAAGCATTAAGTGTTTGAAACAATATCTTGTTAGAGTTGTATATTTTACCAAAAGGGATTTTAAACCCTTGATGTCCTTCATTAAAATACTGATATTTTAGGATGAAATGACAATTTATCTTGTCACATTCTAATTGGAAATAAGGATTACATGTCCACGTTCCAAGTATTTTAAAACACATCCACAATTAGTGATGTTGCTCATATACACTAAGTATATGCAAAGAACACTCATAGCATCACTTAGACTATTATGATGGTACGTGGTTCTTATTTTCACTTTCTCATGTTTAAATTCAAATAACCATGATAGTAAATCATAAGAGTTGATATCAGAATTTAAATAATCAGGAAAACATGGAAAACATACATGGTATGATTGAAAACTCAAAAATAAGCCTACGCATCAAATCTAAGCATGTTATGCTATCATATGTGAATTAAAACATGAAAACAAGCTAAACTGAAAATAAAACTTGATCAAACATGCTTCAAACTGAAATTTAAGCATGCTGAAAATTGAAAAAAATGCATAAATATACTAAAGACTTGAAGTAGTAAAAAAGGATTTCTAGAAATCTCATCCACCTCAATCCTAGTTTCTTGTTGAATTCGGTAGAGGTTCTCCTTATCTATCGCTTTCAGAACTTCAAGAACAAGAAAAGAAAACTACAAATCCTAACTTCTCACTGAAATTGAAAGCAAGAACAAAAAAAGTGAGAAGCGGTTGCCAAGAAGAAGGCTACAACAAGCAAAGAGGATGATTTCAACTCTTACTTTGGGATGAGAAGAATTAGAACAACTAGGGGGGTTTATATAGATTTTCAAGAGCACAAGGAGGGACTTTTGGGGCAAGATTACAAGAGAACCTTTTCATACACATCTAGGATGTTTTTGCGTGGTTTGGGCAAGTGGGCCCACTAGGATTCTTATTCCAAATATATGAGCACAATTTTATTTCCTAAGCAAGTGTGAACACAAAATAGGTCTACATTATGTTCTAATTTAGTTGGGACATCCATAAAGAATCATATTTGAGCACTTAGCAACTTTCCTTTACTTGTTTCTTGCTTGATCATCACACAAACATGCACAGAAACACTTTTAATTTTGGCATTTTTTATTAGGGAATTGTTTCCTTGAGCAAAGGTGGCAAGTGAGTACATGATCAGACTTGAGGGACACAAGATCAAGGTCTCAGGAATCCTAGGAAACTCTCTTAATTTGGAATTTGGCACATGTGTAGCACACAGACATGATGTAGACGTTTTTAGGGTGCATGGGTACACTTGATCATTTATCTTGGTACATGGGATCAATTGTTTTGGTTCCTAACCATGGGAAAACTTCTCATAGGTGTGGTGTACTGAATCATTTGCATGGCACATGTGATCATTTTTTATGAACTCAAATAAAGGAAACATTCCACGGAGCTTTGGGTAGGGTGAGGGTACACATGATTATGGTGTTCCACCCATGTGACTTGCACATGCTTAAGGTGGCCATGACTTCATGGGTTCGCAAAAATTAAATAAAAATTAATATCTCCTTATTTATAAGGAATTATGATTTAAAACATGTAGTTCTAAAATCACATGAAAAAAATTAAGAATTTCAATATATGGTTTGGCCAAATTGGTTCTCATTTACTTTCCTTATTTAAAATCACTGAAGGTACTATGAAATGAAAATCCAAATCTTGCCAATTGTCATGATTTTTGGATATGTTGTTTATTTTGTTAGTTCATGTGATCCCATTTCATTTTTGGTTATTTTGATTCCCCGAAGGACCCTAAAAGCCGATTTTTCGTAATTTGGACCCCCTGAAGGGCGTTTGGCAAATGAAAACCCTAATCTTAACCAATTGTTTTAATTTTTGGATATGTTGTCCAATTAGTTGATTCATGTCACCTTACTTCATTTCAGATTGTTTTGGGTCCCTAAGGGTCACAAAATGAGACTTTTGGAAACCTGCCAAATTTAGCCCTGAAATATGCTTTATTTTATTTTGCATCCAATTTCACTGAATTGATCTTAAATTTTATTTCATCAAGCGCAGAGTTTTTAGAGTATTACACCTACACACCAGGACTGTAGTCTCAACGTGGAACAACTTCACCAAGATTTGAGAAAGCAGAACCTCGATCCTCACCCATGGGACCGCAATCTTGTGATTGAGTTCCTCAAATAAAAAAAACCACGGTCCTCAAATGAGGACTGCAGTCTTTGTGCAGAATGACATATTTTTTTTCTTTGCCTTTGTTTTACAACTCTGAGTTATTATAATCTACCTCCCTTAAAAAAATTTCGTCATCGAAATTTAAAGTGATCACATACCTGTGTGATGCTCTTTGATCAACTACTCCTGGTGAAGAGCTCCAGGAACTTATTCTGCATTTCGCTCTCTAACTCCCAGGCGGCCGCTTCTAGGTCATGGTGTCTCCACAAAACCTTAACTAAAAGGGTGTCCTTGGTTTAGAGACTTTGCACTTTTACGATCTAGTATTCTGATTGCTGGTTCTTCGTAAGTAGCATCATTTGGGATATTGACTTCCTCCTAATGTATGATGTGAGAGGGGTCCGATTCATATTTTTGCAGCATCGATACATGGAATACGTTGTACATCGAGGACATTATGTTCAGCAGATCCACCTCATAGGCACACTCACCAACTTGCCGAAGTATGGACCGATGAACCTTGGTGATAGTTTCTCCTTGATCCCAAAGTGCTTAATCCTTTTCTGAGGGTTGACCCTCAGGAATACTCTATCACCGTCTTGGAACTCTAAAGGTTTTTTCCTCTTATTCGCATAGTTCTTCTACCTACTCTGAGTTGTGGTTAACCTCTTTTGTATCAGTTTCACTTGTTCATTCATCTCTTGCACTAGGTCCGGGCCTGTGAGTACCTAATCCTCAAAGTCTGCCCAGCATGATGGAGATCTACAAGGTCTGCCATAGAGAGCTTCATATAGCGCCATTTTCATACTCACCTAGTAACTATTGTTATAGGTGAACTCTGACAAATGCAAACATTTGCTCCAGTTGCCCTTGAAATCAAAGACGCAAGCTCTCAACATATCTTCTAGTATTTGTATCACCCTCTTAGACTATCCATCTATCTGAGGATGGAACGTAGTACTCATAGTGAGTCTACTACCTCATTCCTTCTCTAAGCTCTGCCAGAATTGAGATGTAAATTTGGAATCTCTATCTGACACAATGGTCTTAGGTACACCATGTAGCCTTACTATCACTTGCATGTATAGCTCTCCATGTTTTCCTACTAAATCTATAGTTCGAATAAGTAGAAAATGAGCTACCTTCGTTAAACGATCTACGATCACCCATACTGTGTTTTCACCCTTCTAATTTTTAGACAAGCCGCTTATGAAATCCATTGCAATATTATCCCACTTCCAATTTGGAATTGGAAGTAATTGCAACATTCGTGATGGTTTCCCGTGTTTGGCCTTCAGCTGCTGATAGGTTAGACGCTTAGAGACATACTTAGCTATATCCCTCTTTATGCCTAGCCACTAGTACACTTTCCTGAGGTTCTGATACATCTTGTCACCTACAGGGAGCATAATGTACTTGGTTTGATGTGCCTCGTCCAGAATGGTTCTTTTGCTCTGTCTACTCTCAAGTATGCAAATTCTATCTCCAAGTCTGAGAGTATATTCTACATCAATTTGAAAATCAGTGTGCTTGCCTCCTTTGACACCTTCTACCAGTTCTATGATCAATTTATCCCTTTTCTATTCATCTCTTATCGGATGTAAGAGATCTAGTTGACAAGTTATAGCAAACAAATATACTTGTTTCTCGTCTAATGTTATACCCAGGTTATAATCACTAATCAGCTGATACATCTGTCCCTTACCTTCATTGTTCCTACTGAACTTCTTGCTAAGTGCATTAGTTACCACATTAGCCTTCGCTGGATGGTAATGCAGCTAAAATTCATAATTCTTTAAGAATTCAGTCCACCTTCGCCGTCAAAGGTTCAAATCCTTTTGGGTATAAATATATTTTAAGTTCTTATGATCTGATAATAGATCAAAACTCTCTCTATAAGGCTAATTGGGTTATATAAATCCTATCCAATTGAGACCACAAGTCAAAATTACATTGCCAGAGATTTACAAGGTAATAGTTCCATTTATTCATCAGTGCCTCCAAATCTTCAGTGCAAAAACAATTGCTACCAACTCTAGATCATATGTGGGGTAGTTCTGTTCATAGACCTTCAATTAACATGAAGCATATGCTATTACCTTACCTTCTTGCATTAACACAGTGCCCAATCCATTCTGTGAAGCATCTGTGTACAATACATACTTCACACCTTGGGTAGGTGTGACTAAGATGGGTGCTGAAGTTAATCGATTCTTAGAATGATTTCTCACACTTGTCATCCCAAACAAATTTTTCTCCTTTTCTGGTTAACTTAGTCATGGGTCCAGCCAACTTTGAGAAATCTTGGATGAACTTGTGATAGTATCCTGCTAAACCTAAGAAGCTATTAATTTCTATTACCATCTTAGGTTGCTTCCAATTGGATGCTACTTCCACTTTCTCTGGGTCTACAGATATTCCTTCAGCTAAGACGACATGGCCAAGGAACTTGAACTTCTTCAACTAGAACTCACACTTGCTGAACTTTGCATAGAATTCATTTCTTCTCAGCATCTCTAAAACAATCTTCAGATGTTATACATGCTCAGCCGCTAACCTGGAGTAGATCAAAATATCATCAACAAACATTACAACAAACTGATTCAAATACTGCTTGAAGACTCTGTTCATCAGATCCATAAATATAGCCGGTTCGTTGGTAAAATCAAATGGCATCACAGTGGACTTGAAGTGCCCATATCGAGTTCTGAAGGTTGTCTTGTGTATATCAAACGCTTAGATCCTCAACTGATGATATCCTGACCTCATATTAGTCTTAGATAAATGAGTGGTTCTCCTCAACTGATCAAACAAGTCTTCTATTCTGGGCGAAGGGTATTTGTTCTTGATCGTTGCTTGATTCAGCTTTCAATAGTCAGCACAAAGTTTCGTGGGTCCATCTTTTTCCTTCACAAACAACACTAGAACTCCCTATGGTGACTCACTGGGTCTAATAAATTTCTTCTTGCGAAGCTCATCTAGTTGTGTTTTTAGCTCCATCAATTCTACCAGTGCCATTCTATAGAGCGGAATGACTATGGGGTCATTACCTGGATGTAATTCAATCTTGAACTCTATTTGTCTCTATGGTGGTAGTCCAGGGAGATTATCTAGGAATACATCTGCATATTCCTGTACTACAAATATCTTATATTTTCTCTAGGCTTTTGAACATCTTTTTCTAACAACTATTTGAAGTCCTCCTTCTATTTTAAACAGTGTAGCATAGCTACCATAGGACTCCTTGATAATCTTTACATACCCCCATTTATCCTGAATACCTATCCAGGAGACAATGTCACAGTTACCCTCTGCTTTTGACAGTCTATCTTGGCTTGATATAAGGTCAGTCAATCCATACTCAATATGACAGCATACCCATGAAAAGGAAGTGTACCGAGATTAGTTGAAATCAGCTTATCCCAAAATCTAAGGTCACATTTACAATATCTCATAAAGTTCAATGTGGCTCCTATGGGTGTGGCTACATGTAATGTCGCAGGCAATAGATTTGTCACCAATTGTGATCTATCTACTAAACATTTAGAAAAGAATGATCGGGTAGCACCAGAGTCAAACAAGACTTTCACAATAACAATAGACAAAAGGAAAGTACTTTCCACTGCCAGTACATAATCAGCATAGGTATTAGCAACATAAAGTCGAGCCTGGTTCTATCCTCGACCCTGATTTTGGTTCTGACACTGATTCTATTGTGGTTGGGGTTGTTGTTGCTATCTCTACTGTGAACGACCATCTTGTCCACATGCCTGCTGTTGCTGAGGAGGAGCTAGATCTCTGTTAGGATAGTTATTGGCAATATATCCCCTTTGACGGCATAAGAAGTACAACCATTGCCTCTTTGCCTGCTTCCTTTGCTCGTCCCTAGCACGACCAGTCCGTGCCTGCTAGTTCTGTGGCATGTTATGATTCTACTCCTAATTCTAATTTTGAGGTGTTCAGCGCCCATCCTGTCTGTTGTACCTCTTCTGTGAGGCTCCTGCAGCTTTTTTCGGCTGCGACTTTTTTATGCTTATTCCTTAGAGCTTGTTCATACTCGAGGTCTCGCTCGATCCACTGCGCTTTTCCACCGTTTCCTTAAGGGTGCTCAATCTCAGAAGATGTATTATTTTTCGTATCTCTACCTTCAGTTCTTTGACAAACATGTCCGCCTTGGACTGCTCATCTCTTACTGTTGACAATCCCACAAGTGTACAAGATATCCAATAGAAACCAAGTATCGTCCTCATGGAATGGATACTAGTTACCTATCTTAAATCCCAATCTAGTATTAGTATTCACTTTATTAAGGTTCTTAAGTGAGTTTGACTTGTTAAAATCCTAATTTGAACTCAAAACAATTAAAATCAATGAAATTATGTTCTGAAAACTGTTTTAATTAATTATCTAGTATAGTAAACTCTTTGTTCTCACCCTCAATTCATATTCCAATTAATTAACCCCTAGTTATGTAGGTTCCAGCAATTACCATCAAAACCCTCTCTCGAGGCGCACAGTTAACAATCTAATGTTTTACAAACAGTAATCACGTGCAACCTCCTAAGCAATTGAAAACCTCCCAGTCAATCAATTGATCTAGGTCTATATTATAATAGTCTAACCATTAAACTTCTCTCCCGAGTTAGTTTGACAGTTTGTGACCATATTATTCATAACCAATAAACAATAAGCATTAAACACCCAAAATATAAAACAAAACATCATAATTAATTAATTGAAATACTGAATCTTAGGATCCTATAATAGAAATATACATCCTAGAGTTCAAATTGAACTAGCAAAACATAATGTTTAGTTCAAACATCAAAGAATAAAGAACACAAAGTATCATACTTAAGTATTGATCTTCAATCTTCAATTCTTCGTTGTTTTCGCTCTTCTTCTACTCTTAGCCATTAAAGTTAACTATTTTTGAACTTCATAACTCTTTAAACCCTAATACCGTATCCCATATATGTTAGACAACTTAAAAACCCAAAACAAAATCATAAAATTACAATTTAATTGCATTACCATGATAACCTTGGCACACATCAAAAACACAAAATTTGAATTCTGGTGACATCGATCATTTATCCATTCCAAAATTTTCCTTCTGGTTACCACGATCACTGAAATGATTACCATGGTAACCAGTGACATGATATTTCTTGCGTTTCTTTGGCTTCTCCTCTGATTACCTTGGTCGCCAACCATGGTAATCAGTTGATCCTTTATGTTTTCAACCATTCTTTACCTCTCTCGTGTTGTTATTGCTATTTTGGTTCATTCTAAACATGCACATACACTCAAAATTTTTTTCAAACATTATATTCACATAAAAAATGCTAGAAATAATATTAAATTATGCTAATATGCAACTAATCATGCAATAATGCTCTAAATGCATATGTAACTAAATATAAACAAATGCACTTAATTTCCTATTAAACTCATGCAAATTATATATAAAATACCTATAGGATAGTTAGTCTGCTATGCAACTAACAAATATTTCTCAAACTTAGACTATTGTTCAACCCTGAATAATGACTCTAATCTAAACTGACACATCATACCATATAGAATTAAATTCATTTTCACTCATCAATGTAACCTCAATCTCCCATGTCTATAGTTTATGACTCATTAACACGTCCCTAGAGTCATTCAGGTTGTCTAGATTTTTAGTTCATTATCTGTTCTTCCTCAAGTTCACTCTTTCATTTGTCAATATCTCAGTCTTCCTAGACCTTGTAGGTGATTTGCAATTGCCATTCCACTCAAAAAATCTTCTCCTCTATCTATCTGCTACTCAGCTCAAACTAAAGTCAAGATCAGTGGTCTTTCTTTTAGGTTGTAACACGGTATGGCTCAAGGTACAAGTGTAATAGGAATTTAAATTTAACTCAAATGTACACTCATAGCAATAATAACAACCTATTTTGTTTGATATTGTCAATGTAGCTTGATCCATCTATTCAATCCTTTGTTTTCTTCAGTTCATGTTCACAACCCTGTTTTCATAGCTCCCCCAAACTTATTTTATCACATGCACTTCAATCAATACCCACATGTACACCCATACAAAAGTAGGAAGTTCACTTTCACTGACAATACTGAAATAACAGTTTATTTTTTACTAAATGAAATCAAAAATAAAAACATAAATTGAAAATATATGTAAATCAATGTCAACATCCCCTCCTTCTTTCATATCATCAAGATAAGCAGTATTATAACCATGAGTGTACACAAATAGGTTCAACTGAGATATTCATAAAAAGATAGAGTGTGTATATGTATAATGTTTAGGTTCATAACAAGAAAACATGCTATAAGGCTCAAAATTAGTTACAAAGAATTATAAATGTTGGGACCGGCCTTTAGGCTAGGACTCAAACAAAGATGGCCTACTTCATTCCCTACTAGAGTTCTCCCTAAGTAGTGTTTAAAACAGATTTAATTATTTCAAGAGTTTGTGAGAAATTTTCTCTACTTGTGGTTTTGTTTCTACTCCTCACTTTCCTTAGTTTTCAAATTCTCAATTTACCTAAGACTACAGGGTTCTGTCAAAGTCAAATTTTGGACAAACCAAGCACACAGACTGTCGGAACACACCCTAGTTCTTTGTCTCATCACACTAAAGGAATTTTTAATTTTATAATTCACTCAATAAGAATTTTCAAAAATATAGCATGGATCTATCCTAAGTGACACCTATATGTTCTATATGCTCATGTCCTAAACTAATATGCTCATGAATTAATTCTAAATAAATAATCCTAACATCTAAATGTAATGAGAGAATTTCAATAATAACTATGTATGTGATATGCCAATAAATATATGCAGTTTAGAAGCAGTAATGCATACATAATATGCAAATATAAAGGAAAAATAACCTGAAAGTGAAGAAGATTTTCTTCAATGCTCACCCCCAAACTTAAATTTTGTCTTGTCCTCAAGAGACACTGCACTCTAATGCAAATATGGAGGAAAGTACACTAAAGCACTCAGAAAACCTGCATATATAAGCCTGCATGGAACAAAAAGAAGACAAGTATTAGAGAATAATTAATTAAAATGCATGCAATTTCTTTTAACTACAATGTATGCATACCTAGAAAATTAAATTAAATCCTAACTAAATAAATGAAAATAAACAAAAAGAAAAAAAAATAAAAATAAAAATAAAAACCAGTGGGTTGCCTCCCACTAAGCGTTATGTTTAACGTCGTCAGCTCGACGTGGATACAGGTTAACCGAAGCCCTATTTGTTGATCTTGCTGAACACTTTAGTTTTCGGTAACTCTTGCTTCATAGTAACTCTTGCTTCATAATATTTGGTGGCTTCTTGTATTTGAGATCGGGTTCATGTGACTGCTTTATAGTAATTTGCTAAGTATGAATAACATCTTGCAGCTCTTTAGTGGCATAAGTATTTGTCATGTGTGCTTGGATGGCATCGCCTTTATCAGTTTCAACATCTTTAACTTTAATATTAGGAGGTCTGGGTTTTGCAATCTCACTCTTAGTGCCAGCTTGCACCACATTACCCTTCTTGTATTCTTTTACTTCAGTAAGGGGATTCAATGAGCGATAGATGTTGAAGACAACTCGTTTGTCATTCATTTGCAATGTGAGCTCTCCCATGGCGACATCTATTAGGGCCTAACTACTCGCTAAGGATGGTCACCCAAGAATTAATGGTATCTCCCCGTCTTCTTCCATATAAAGAAAAAATTTAGCTGGGAAGATAAACTCATCTACTTTAACGACCACATCATCAATAATACGTCATGGATAAATTATAGAACAGTCTGCAAGCTGAAGCGTATTATTGGTTGGCTTAATCTCTGACAGGCCCAACCGTCGATATACTGAAAGTGGTATGAGATTTGTATTGGCCCCCAAGTTACAAAGAGCTTTCTCAAATATTTTAGTGCCTATGTTACACAAAATAGTGAAACTCCTTGGATCTTTCAGTTTCTAAGGCAGTTTGGTTTGAATGATAGCACTGCACTCCTCTGTCAACTGCATAGTCTCATGATTTATATGCTTCTTATAAAACCTCTATGGAAAGGGTACTAGAGGAGGCTCAAGGTATTTTTTGCCATGAATAATGATGTTAGGATGTCTAACCTTCTTCTTTTCATCATTAATAGGTGCTAGATCAGTTGGCTCTGTAAGAATGGACCCTTTAGGATGGATAGGCACATCAACTAACATAGGAGGGTCGAATGGAATAGGTGGGCTCTGGACTTCTATCCTGCTTTTAGTAAATATGGCTTGGCAGCTTTCTTTAGGATTTGCTTGATTTGCATTTGGAAAAGAACTTCGCCGCTGACTGGAAAATGCTTGGGCTGTCTATCTCATCTAAGTCTCAAGGTTCTTCACAGTTGCATTCATGTTTTCCATTTGTATTTCTAAACCTGAAACTCTGTTGTCATTCTGATCTATTCTTCCAGTTAATTCTTTAAAGAAATGGGCTTGCATATTCATGATCTCGTCCAGTTTGTATTCCATAGGTGGCTTCTTTTCAAATAGGCTCTGCTAGACATTTCTATTATTAGCATATGAGAAGTTTTCATGGTAATGGATCCCCATATGATAATATGGAGGAGTAATATACCCTTATTGCTACCCTTGATAATTATTGAATCAGTTCACTGCATTCAGTTGCTCTATAGATGCTTCGTGAGTAAGGGATGCCTTGTGAGCTTTAGTTATGGCCAAAATAGATTGATTCTATTGTGGTTGAAACTAGCCATTACCAAATTTCTCAGTTAAATCATTCATCTGGTGGGTCCTAGAAGCTATCTATGCCAAAAGAGTTGTAACTTCATCAACCTTATGTATTCCACCCCTTTTTATTGAGTATATCTCTGTGCCATAGCCATAAGCATTGGTTGCCATATCTTCAATGAGGTGTGTGGCTTCTATAGTGGACTTTCCCATCAAAGTTCCTCTAGCTACTGAATCTACCAAGGCTCTAGTAGGTGGTGTCAAACCACTGTAAAACATCTGAATCTAAAGCCATGGGAGATAACCGTGTTATGGGCATCTTCACAGTAAATCCTTAAATTTCTCCCATGCTTCATAAAGGATTCGAAGTCTAACTGATTTCACCCATAAGTTAATGAACTTTGGCAAGAGTGAAATACTTTTTCATGCATTTCTGTCCCATCTCTTCCCAGGTGGTGATGCTACCTGGTAAGAGCGTCTACAACCGTGTCCTCGCTTTGTCCCTCAAAGAGAAAGGGAAAAGCCTCAACCTCAACTGATCTTCAATCACACCATTCATCTTTACGGTATCACAGATCTCCATGAACGAGTTCAGATGTGCCATAGGATCCTCAATAGCCATACCTCCAAACTATTGTTGCTACACCATAGGGATCAAAGAGGGCTTCAACTCAAAATTATTAGCATTGATGGGTGTGCGAGCAATTCCGGAGTAGTTATTAATAAGCACAGGCTTGAAGAAGTCCTGGAGTGGTGCTTCCCCATCAATGCCAACTATAGATCTACTACTCTCAGCCATATCAAATCTATGACTTCGAGCTTCTAGTTGAATTTGCCTAATTGTCTTAAATAGATCTGGATTATTTAACCCGAGAGAATTTATGTTCATCCAAAACTTGAAACACCACAAGCAAATCAAAAAGATCAAGTGTAGCTAGCCAACAGATTAAATAATAAATAGAATAAATACCAAAATAAAGTAAAATAAATAATATAATTATATAAACTTACAAAAAGAATAAACTAAAATAAAATAAAAATTACCTTAATTAAAATTTAACTAATTTTAATTGGTTTTGAGATTATTAACACCGTTCCCTGGCAACAACGCCAAAAACTTGTTGACAATCCCGCAAGTATACAGGATCGCAATAATAATATCAGTATTCACTTTATGAAATCTTAATAAAGTGAATGAAATAAAGTGAACGGGATAGAGACCAAGTATCGTCCTCAGGGAACAAATACTAGTTAACCATCTTAAATCTTAATCTAGTATTAGTATATTCACTTTATTAAGGCTCTTAAGTGAGTTTGACTTGTTAAAATCCTAATTTGAACTAAAAACAATTAAAAGTAATGAAATTTTGTTCTAAAAACTATTTTAATTAATTATTTAGGATAGTAAACTCTTTCGTTCTGAACCTCAATTCATATTCTAATTAATCAACCCCTAGTTATGTAGGTTCTAGCACTTATCATCAAAGTCCTCTCTTGAGGCACGTTAACACTCATTAGTCTCGTTCCCTAATACTCTCTCCCAAGGCGCACAGTTAACAATCTAATGCTTAACAAATAGTAATCACGTGCAACCTCCTAAGTAATTGACAACCTCCCGGTTAATCAATTGTTGTAAGTCTATATTATGATAATCCAACCATTAAACCTCTCTCCCGAGTTAGTTTAACAGTTTTTTATCATATTGTTCCTTGCCAATAAACAATAAGCATTAAATACCCAAAATATAAAACAAAACATCAAAATCAATTAATTAGAATACTAAATCTTAGGATCCTACAATAGAAATTTACATCCTAGACTTTAAATTGAACTAGCCAGACATAGTATTTAGTTCAAACATCAAAGAATAAAGAACACAAGGTATCATACTCAAGTCTTGATCTTCATTCTTCAATTTTTCATTGCTTTTGCTCTTCCTCTACTCTTGGCCATCAAAGTTAACTATTTCCAAACTTTAGAACTCTTTAAACCCTAATACCTTATCCTATATATATTGGACAACTTACCCCGAACAAAATCATAAAATTATAATTAATCGCATTACCGTGGTCAATGATTGTGGTAACCTCGACACACATCAAAAACACAAAATTCGAATTTTGATGACCTCGATCATTTATCTATTCCAAAATTTTCCTTCTAGTTATCACGATCACTGAAACAATTACCGCAGTAACTAGTGACATGATATTTCCTATATTTCTTTGGCTTCTCCTCTAATTACCTCAGTCATCGACCACAATAATCAATTGATCCTCTATGTTTTCAACCATTCTTCACTTCTCTCGTGCTGTTATTGCTATTTTAGTTCATTCTAAACCTGCACAGATACTCAAAATCTTTCCTAGACATTATATTCACATAAAAATTGCTAGAAATAACATTAAATCATGCTAATATGCAACTAATCATGCAATTATGCTCTAAATGCATATGTAACTAAATATAAACAAATACACTTAACTTCCTATTAAACTCATGCAAATTATACATAAAATATCTATAATATAGTTAGTCTGTTATGCAACTAACACTTACCAACTCTGGGGCAAACCTGAACATTTTAGTGAATTTTTGTTCATACTCAGCAACAATCATCTTATTCTGCGCTAGTCGCATGAACTCTGACTGTATCTGTTCCGTCTTTGCCATGGAAAAAGGTGAGAAGAAAACAAAATCTTAAACTGTTTCTAAGTCATAGCAGATACATCCGTAGCAAGATCATTCATGACCATCTCCGACCAATAATAGGTAGGTTCCTCAAACTGGTGCACTACTAATGCAACTCTCCTAGTGCAATTTGCCCCTAAGGCATTCAAGTGTTGTTCATCTTAGTGAACCACTTATCAACAGCTACATGATCATTCATACCCTCAAAAGTACTAGGTCGTAGCTTCTAAAATTCTATCAACAGGTTCTATTTTATATCATCCACAATAGGTCGGTCCCGTGCCACTAGACCATTAGGTAATGATACCTAATGAACTTGGGGTTGAGGTTGTACCTGTGGCTACGGTGGTACCGATGGCTAGTTTTACATTTATACGAGGTTCCTCATGACCTATTCCACAACTTGCTTAGCGAATTTAGTTAACATATCCGTAATCACCACTGTCCCAACTGGAGCTACTGCCACTAGCACTATGCTCTCCCTCTACCCAGATTCATCGATATTTTCATCTCTTGTATCATTAACTCTTGTTCTTCTCGTTATCTACAAGCCAAAAGTCATTTTAGTATCCATCAGTTCAATGTGATACCAATAATAGGAATTTCAATGCTCAAAAGAATCATAACCTTATCGCAGTTCAATCTGGGTTACACAAACCTTTTTTTATCTTAGAATTCAGATACTAAATGCTTTTGTAACTTGAGATAAGTGCCATTTTCCATATTTTTATTCATAGTTTGTGATTCTATTGTCAGAATAAATTTTCTCACGTCATTCGTGCTATCGTGACTCTAGATTCATGTCTCTATGTTCTCGGTATGTTCAGTTACCTATCAGTTTCTGCTTCTAAGTTTGAAATTTGAGGTTTGCAAGTCCTCATTTTCGTTTTGGGTACAAGATTTTTGGTCTCATATAACGACATTCAAAATCTTAACATCAAGTAGCATGTAAAAAAGCATTTAATCAAAACACAATTTATACTAGCATAGTGAGATTTCTAAGTTTTCATATGTGCCTCTAAGTTCAAATGTCTCATACCACTCTTGCCCAATGACACAGGCTTCCACTCAGAAACCTTACTACACCCAAACAATTTTGCAAATGTCTCGATGACCAAGGCCTCCCATGTAATACCCTGAAAACTTTGTATTTAATTAAATGAAATTCAAGATCCATTCAATGAAATTTGTGTGCAAAATGAAATCAAGCTCATTTCAGGGCTAAATTTGGCAGGTTTCGAAAAGTTTCATTTGGTGACCCTTAGGGACCCAAAACAACCTGAAACAAAGTCAGGTGACATGAACCAACTAATTGGATACCATATCCAAAAATTAGAACAATTGGTCAAGGTTAGGGTTTTCATTTGCCAAACACCCTTCAGGGGTCCAAATTAGGAAAGAATTGGCATTTAGGATACTTTGGGGGGATCGAAATGACCTGAAACAAAATGGAATGACATGAATTAACAAAATGAATGACATATCCAAAAATCAAGATAACTGGCCAAGATTTGAATTTTCATTTGCCTAGTGACCTCAATGGGTCTTAAATAAGGAAAGTTTTTGAGGGAAAATCACCTTGGGCCAAACTATATGTTAAAATTTGTATTAAGTTCATGTGATTTCAAAACTATATGTTATAAATCATAATTCCTTGTAAATAAGGATATATCAATTTTTATTTGATTTTTGTGAACCCATGAAGTTATGGCCACCCTAAGCATGTGCAAGTCACATAGGTAGAACACCATGATCATGTGTACCCTCATCCTACCCTAAGCCCCATGGAACGTTTCCTTTATTTGAGTTCATGTAGAATGATCTCATGTGCCATGAAAATGATTAGGTATGCCACCCCTATGAGATGTCCCACTTAGTATTAAGAAACCATGAATGAATGATTTCATGTGCACCATGATGTGATTATATACACCATGCTCTACACACCAAAAACATCCCAAGTAATCCAAATTAGAAGTTTCTAATTTAAGAATAGAAGTTGCCAAAAATTGTTTCTAAACACCCAAGGAACAAGATTAGAAGTTTCTAATCCAAGAATAGAAGTTGTTGAAGAATGTTTTGAAACACCTTAGGAACAAGATTAGAAGTTTCTAATTCAAAATATAAGATTATCAAATCTTGTTGATTTGGTGTGCATAAGAAAAGGAATCAATTACCAAAACATATTGAAAAGTTGCCTTGCTCACAATATCACATCTAGATTAACTTCCAATCAAAGAATAGTAAGTATTTTAAGTCCTTTTTGTATTAACACATAAATAAGAAATCAAATAAAGCTTATATCTTGTGTTAACACTAGGAATTGGAAACCAAATCAATTCACGTTCTAAATCGAGTGCACACTCAATCTATGCATTCCAAAATGTCCACATGGAAGAATGGAAAGGTTTCCTAGTGTGAGCATGCCCAAACAGTCCTCTAGTGCCTATAAAACTCTATATAAACCCCCATCATGCTCTCATTCTTCTCATCCCAAAGCAAATAGTTGACACTTCTCTCTTTGCTTGTTCTAAGCCCTCTTCTTGGCATCTCTTCTCACTTCTCTTTTCTCTCTTGTGTTATAAGTTATGATTTCAGTATTTTAGAGAGTTGTTAAAGTAGTTTTTGTTAGTGGTTAAAAATTTTTGAGGTTTTGCAAGTGGTAGATAAGGGGAACCTCTGTCGGATTCACAAGAAATTCGAATTAAGGTGAAGGGAATTTCTTGAACTTCTACTGCTCTTTCAAATTTCTAGCATGTTTATGCTTGTTTAAATTCTAATTTTTAGCATGTCCTATTTTAGTTTCAGCATGTTTAATCATATTTTAAGTTTAGTTTAGCATGTTTTTATGTTTTTATGTTTTAATCACCCATGAGAGTATGCCATGCTTAGAATCCATGTTTAGGATTTAATTCAATGTTTCAAGCATGCTATGTGCTATTTTCATGATTTCTTGGTTGTTTAAAATTCTAAAATTTATATTCTGAATTTCTTTCATGATTATGTGATCTTAAACATAAGAAAGTGAAGATAAGAACCACGTACTGTCATAGTGACCCATATGGGTGTTATGGGTGTTCTTAACACATGCTTAGAGTGTGCGGTTGTGTGGCGCAACTAAGGGATACTTGATATGTGGCATCTAATGAAAAGTTACCCTAAAGAGGGGTATCTAAATTAAGAACATCAAGGGAGTAGAACCCCTTTCAGTCTTAACGTAAACCACAACCGAAAAGTTATGTGAATCACTTAATGCATGAAAGTGTTTGAATTTGGATGTGCTATTGATTTGAATTAGTAACTTAGTTGTTTAATGAATGATCCACTGGGTTATGTGCTCATCGCTTCCTTTTATTTTTCAAGAAATTGAATTGCATGAAGATTATAAATTTTTAAAAGTCTACTTTTAGAAAGTTTATATTGTAAGGGCATGGTGCCCCAAATTTTGAATTAAAGACTTCTGCTGAATTTTACTTTTAAATTTTAGAGTACTCAATCTTTGGATTTGATTTCAAAAATGTAATCTTTTTATTTTATTTGAATAAAGATTTAAAGTTTTCATTTATTCACTTGCATTATCTTGTTGAATATTTAACTCAATGGAAGTATATTTATCAGTATTTCAATAAATGTTAGAATAAAGGAATTGAGATGCAAGTTGTGTACTTGTAAATGTAACATAGGACCCAACCCACCTTTTGGTTGAGCTTAAACCTGTTTCTTGAGGGCTGGAGTGTTACATCCCAAGTCCCACTATATTTGATTATCCTATACCAACCAACCATAGGAAAACAAACTCTTCCAAAGTCACTAACCATTCATCAATCATGGCCCATCAATGTAATAATCCAAGATAAAGAGAAAACAAAACAAACAACAACAAAAAGGAAAAGAAAGTCGATCCGCAAGGACCACGGTCCTAGGGAAGATGATCGCAATCTTGCGTCCCATATTCATGAAAAATAGGCCTTCGTCAAGATCGCGATACTCCAACCGCATTCCTGCGATTCAAGGCAACCCTAAGACTACGGTCCCAGGAGCCATGACTGGAATCCTGAGATTGAAACCAGGAATGGAAGTTCACAACAATGCACAAGAAGTCCTAAATCGATTTTTGTTATATATAAACTTAGTGCATGAAACCCTAATCACATCTTTTCGTTGTTCATTGTGTCCGTTGTGATCTAGAAAACCCAGCAAATGCTCACCGAAACCCTAGCTGCCGACTGCCAAATCCTTTCCCTCCTTCACCCATCTTCAGTCGGATTTGTTCTAACCCATTATTCATAACCATCTAGCGAACATTGAAAGAGGAAGAAACACTCAAATTGCTGAGAAATCGAACTGCAACGAATCTCTAAGCTGTAATAGCAAGGTAAAACATCCATTCTACTAAGCGAAACACATCAATTTACTATCATGATTCGTGTTTCTTAACATTTAAACTTTTTCTTGACGTAACAATAACATTGAAACCGTCCAAGACATCTGTTGGAGAGCAAAAAGGCGTTTCTTGGAGGAGACAAAAGGAACGCATAAGGTATAAGTCCAATCATTGGTTATGCTTCGTGTTTGGAGATTAAAAACTCAACAAGGAATGATTAACAAATGATTTTATTCGAAACCTATGACTTTGCCATTTTCTTAATGATAATCGTTCTTCTTGGTATAATAGTGCACAAAAGGCGTGAAAGTGATCCAAAAGGGCTATTGAGGGCGGAACGATTGACATAAAGGTATAAAACTCTTCTATCGTCAAAATACTTATATTTGAACCTTAGGGGTGATGTATCAAAGTAAAAGTCTTTGTCACAAGAAAAATAGAAACGAGCGCAGGATGCAATTTTTTAGAATAACTCGTAAATGTTGAGATTTTGACTCAATGGTAGCCCACACATGCAAGAACAACCTCGCTTTATCACAATAACACGAAGAGTGTCGCGGTAACACAATGAACAATTAGTTTATTGGAATATTGTGCATAAAACTGTCTCTGCTACAATATTTAACATTATGACCTATTTGTTATCATATAATATGTAGATCGCTAAATTATGGTTTTAAGAGGTTAAAAATGGAGCGAACACTTATATTGATGAAGATTTATATGTTAAACTACTAGGTTGAGAAATTGTAACCATCGAGGCCAGAACTAGAACCCGAGCATGGAAATAACATGTGGATATGATTACCTTGCTTCCTAGTCTTATTTGAGTTTTAAATGTTAAACTTGATGCTTGTTTACTTTATTATGAATCCATAGAAGCATGCTAGGGTACATCTTGACATTGATTAGATACCTTGAGCTTTGGGGTGGTATGAATAATGTATAACATGATGTATCTATCCATACTGGTTGTTTACATGTTTTCATGTTATGAGATATGTAATGATTAACACGTTCAGTTTATTTGAATAATATTACATGCTTAACATAATGGGATAAATAACTATATGATCTTAATTGAAGTTAAACTAAGACTTGAACCGTGTACCGGCACAGTGGTCCAAGGAGGATCATTGTGGGTGTTCTCACATATGGAATGATGGGTTAGCCTCTAATTCTCAATGATAAAATGATAGGTGTGACCCTAGTTCTTTGGTGATGGAGCAATGGGTGTGACCCTAGTTCTAGGGTTAAGTAATAAGTGTGCCCCAATAGCCCATAGGAATTTGGCATATAGTGCATTTTCCTTGTTTCCTTGATATGATGATGATGATGAGAGAACACCAGGGTAAAACCTTTTAGTTAAATTAACAACTAATAAACAATTGAATGTTTGAAATGCCAAATATATGTCAAGTGTTTGCATGTTGGATATTTTGACTTGAATAATATTATGGATGTATTGTGTATGATCCACTAGGCTCTTGAGCTCATCTACATTTTTTTTTTCAAGATATCACTGAAGAAGCTCGTCCGGCGAGTGCTGCTTAAAGAACATAGACAGTTGTAAATCTTATGGTTGAGACTATTTTCTAATGTTTAATTAAGTATTAAGATTAGATCAGGCATGTGGCTTATCAGATGGTTTTATATGTTGAACCTTTTATTTTGAGTTGGAGCGTGACCACTTGAGCCAAGTTTTGGATTGTTACTTGAGACCTTTGCTCTGATTTCCATTAAGTTTGGATATTTGAAATTGTTCGCCCATTTATTATAATTAGTGTTTTCTATTTCCATGAGATAAGTCTTGGTGACTCCACAAGTTTGATGAATTATTTATATGGAATTTGGTATGTCCAGAAGGTGTTTAATGAGAATTGAATATGAGAGAAATAACATCCAGGTTCTTGGCAAATGAAACATGTGCCGAAATTTAATGATTTAAAAGCGTGCCTCTCCATGCTTAACCCAGACGTGACAGAAACGCAGGACCGAGAATTGGGGTGTCACAATCAATCTCCAAGTCCAAGATTCCTCCATACCCCTAATTCCTACACATCCCATACCATGCAAAAATCATAGATATAGAATCATTCTGATCTTGTGTCCTGACCAAACAAGTGTTTCATTATTTACATATTTTCAGTTTCTAAGTTATGTCCCAAAAGTTTTATTTATGATCCACTGTGCCTCTTTGGCAACACCTAGGTTTTTACCTATGGTCTCTTTTCCTAGACCAAAGGCTTCGATACTTGGCTAAGCAGTTCCTCCATTGAAGCCAAAGCCATCATCAACCTCAACAACTACCATTGGCATCTGAGTACACATCTAGTCTAGTACTCTACAGTCAAAGCTCTTATCTCGCCCTTGGCATCCACTGCCTAAGCTCTCTCTATCTTTTTGCCCAGTTGTCTACTAATTGAGCTCTGATACCAACTTTGTAACACCCCAATTCTCGGTCCTTCAGTTTTTTCATGCATGGAGAGACACGCCAATAAATGTTGGCACACATGTCATCTACCGAGAACTGGGACATGACTTTTCTCACATTTAATTTCTCATTAATACCATCTAAACGTACTAGATCTCATATAAATAAATCATGGAGCTCTTAGACTCACCTAGATTTATTTCAACTAGAAACAGTTCAAGAGATAATAAGAATCATAAATTTAATAATTGAACTAATTAAAGTTTTATTACAAGTTTCTTAAATAAATCAGAAAATGTGGCCCATGTGGCCGAAAGTACATCCTAACCAACATTAATATAAAGACTAATAAAAATGGGCATCTGTCTAATCTAAACCAAATGCACTCAGCAACTAGAGAAAAATTAGATAACAACCTCAATAGTGAGATTTGTAGCTACTATAGTACTTCATAGTATTATCAACATGAGCCGCCTCAAAGATCACCTAAAATGAAAGGGTGGGTGAGCTTAAGAGCCTAGTGGATCATACACTATACAATCTTAATATTATTCAAGTCAAAATATCAAACACACAAACACTTGACTTGCATTAGGCATTTCAAACATTCAGTTGTTTATTGGTTGTTAATTTGGACCAAAGGGCTTAACCCTGATGTTCTCTTATCATTATTGTATCAAAGGAGATAAGAAAAAATGCACTATATGTCAGATTTCAATCGGACAAGGGGCAAACCCATCACCCAACAATACCCATCGCTCCATCACTAGAAAATTAGGGGCACATTCATCGTTCTACCATCAGAAATTAGGGGCTAACCCATCATTCCATTTGCGAAAACACCCACGGTGATCCCCCGTGGACCATTGCGTCGGTACGTGGTTCGAATCTTAAGTTATCTTATAATTAGTCACTTTATTCTAATAAGCATGAAAAATAGAGCATGTAATATAATTCAAATAAATTGAACATGTTAATCATTTCATATCTTATAACATGAAAACATGTAAACAACTAGCATGGATACATACATCATGTTATACATCATTCATACTAACACAAAAGCTCATGGTATCCAATCAACATCAAAATGTGCCCTAGCATGCTTCTAGGAACTTAGAATAAAGTCAACACACATCATTTTTAACATTTAAACTAAAATAAGATTAGGGAGCAAGACAATCACATCCACCTGTTATTTCGCTCCTCGCGTTCTAGTTCTCGCCTTGGCGGCTACAATTTCTCAACCTAGTCGTTTAACATGTAAATCTTCATCAATGTAAGTGTCCATACCATTTTTAATTCCTAAAACCATCATTTAGCGATCTACATATTATATGATAATAATGTAACACCCCGGCTCCCGGTTTTCTCATCTATCTCTGTTGCGACGATCCGTCGCTGGGGCCGCGCTCTAAGACAGCGCGGGCCCGTTCGTTCGTTCGTTCATTCGCCGAGAGCCGGAGGCCACGTGGTTCGGTTTCTTCTTTCTCAGTCTCAGTTTCTTATCTTTCTATTAAATAGGCTATGATGTGAGAAAATTAAAATACTCAATAGCCATCAAAATAATGGTTTCTTTCGGTAGACATGAAATTCATTTGAAATATATGTAGCGGAATCCATTTCATTCGTAAATCAACAATGAATCAATATTCAGCCGAATAAAACACTTTGCAGCAGAATCAGCTTTCAAATTCATTTTCAAATCATGATATGAAAAATAAAACATGGCCCAGTGGGCCTACGTTCCAAAATCTTCACGTTACATAAGAAACAGTTCAAGATAAAAGAGGGCAAACGCCTAGTTCAATTTAAAATACAAAATGATACTCAATTAGAACTGGATGAAAGTTGTAACAACCTCCCAGTGAGGTCACTACCCAAAAATAGCTCGTGTGCTGACCTACTTCTGCAGTGTCAATGATCACCTGTTATAAAAAAAAATTGGGTGAGCTCGAGAGCCCAGTGGATCATACCGCACATCTCTAGCATTATTCAGACCAAAATACCAAACATGCAAACACTTTCATTACATTAGGGCGTTTC
>JAJIYU010001420.1:0-35946 GCA_030144865.1 Tinospora cordifolia | reverse complement strand
GAAGAAGAAGCGGAGAGAAGGAGATGAGTATGGAATGTGAGATTTTGTGGGGTTGATGAAATATTTATAGTTTTGGATGAGAACGGCCGTTGGTGGGGTTGATAAGCAGTGGACTTCTATTGAGAGCGATTTCGTAGGGCGGGATATTATATTTTTGACATTTATGTGAGAAAAAATTAATTAAGATAAATTACTTTTTATGTGTTAAATGATAGAAGGAAAGAAAAAAAAAATTTTGAAGGCAAAACTCCTATCTTTGTGATTATTATATTGTGCATATTTCTTATTAATTCGTATATATTTCAATGAATTTTTTTGTATATTTGAGTAATTATATCATTTTCAAAGGTGTAATGTGATCACAGTAATGAATATATTTTTTGAGGCAACAAAGATCTCCATGACTATACTTATTAGTTAAAATATCGATAATCAATGAAATATTTTCGAATATATTATGATCTCTGCAAAGTATATAATGTATTAGATAAAATATTTCATCAATGTTGATGAAATATTCTATAGACAATCTAGGAGGATCTAACAAAGTGCAAAATGACAGATGAGGATGGCAATTTCTTTGGTGGGTTTAAAAGGCAGTGGACGCATTGAGAGAGACTTTGTAGATTCATATTTTTGTGATTATTGTACATATTTCTTATTTAATCGTGTCAGTTTTTGAATATACTCTTTGTATATCTAAGTTATGTTTTAAAGATGTAATTTAATCTCAATAATGAATGTAAAAAGGATCTCAATGAATATACTTACTAATTATATATTGATAATCAATTTAGTCAAAAATAAATAAATAATGATAATCAATGAAATATTTTTGTATTTATTATGATCTCTTTAAGTTTAAACTGGAGGAGATGAAATTCATGATGAAATATTAATGAAATAATTATAGTTTTGGACAGCCTAACAAAATTCAGAAGGGCAAATGAGGACAATGATTTCTTTGATGGAGTGTTGAAAGGTAATGGATGTTTACTGTGAGTAGTTTTGTAGTGATTATTTTATTGAGGGTAGGTCATGGATTTTTCTGTGCTTAATCACGTAAGCTTTCAGTGCCTTTTTGTACATCAAACTTATTATTCCATGACCTTTTTTAATGTTGTAATGTGATATCCATTTTTGGAGATAAGAAAGATATCATTAAACATGTTTACTAGTTATTGACAATCAATTTAGTCAAAAAAAAAAAAATTAATAATCAACGAAACACGTTTGGATCTTTTACTATATTTACAAATATTCACGCTCTTGATATGTCCATATTTTATTTGTTTTATGTTAGACTTGATACATGATCTTATTATAAGAACCCATTTATATCCTATATGGCGAACTTATCTCTCTTTTGACTAAATACTATTCCTTTATTAGGTCCATGCACTTCCTTAGATTAAATGCGTGTCAATTTCCTAATCATTGGCCTTGATTTGATTGCCTCTCGGCTAAGTCTTCATTCTATATTATTCTCAGTTACTAAGCCTTGTTAATGTAGCTGTTGACCAACAACAAACAAAACAAATGGCATGTTTGGTGCACAGAATATAATAAGATGGGATGGAATTAGATTAGATAGAGGAATATTAAACATAAAGTAATCATATGTTTCGTGTGCAAAATAGAATGATACAAAGAAATAATAAAAATAAAATAAATAATGCAAGAAAGAAAATTTTAAATATGTAACAATATCATGATAAATAAAAATAACAATAAAAAATAAAAATAACTTAAAATAAAACAATCTCACCATTTTAAGTGATATTGTTTTATTCTACCACAAAAGCATAAAAAGTGGATCCATGTTTAAAATTTATCTCATTCCTTTTGATACCAAATATGAGAATATGATTAATTTTTTTTGCTATCCTATATCATCCTAACTGTCAAATGTACTCAAGGTGAAAAGAATCGAGGCAAAAATGAGATAAACATTGAACATGAGAAAAATGCCAAAAGAACCTATTTATTGCTTGGAAAAAAAAAAGAAAAAAAAAATCTCTTTGTAGAATACAATTGGTTAAATGCTTAAGTCTACCCCGAATGAAGTATTTGTAGATATTTTTGAGCATGAGATTTCCAATTGAATTGATAGACCACATTGGAAACCCCATACTTGTAGAGATTCTTGATAAATATAAATGTTTCCCTTTTGGGACACTCATAGATTTATTAGAATCTTCAAGATATGGATAATGCCCGGGTTGTGGGTTGAAATCACGAAGATAATCACAATGGTCTTATCTACTCATGAGCTTGACTAGGCTATGACAAAACATTCATCTTTGCATTGGCCTAACTCATGGTAGTAGATTTTTCGAATCCATATTTTGTTACATCATGTGCTTGTCCCAATCTAGATCAACTTGGCTCAGTTATTCTTGCCTTGGACTATTTCTCCTAGTCCAAGCTTATAATCAGTCATATCTCGAACTTGCACTTTGTTGTCTTCTATACTCAGTTTAGGGTTCAAAAATAGACTTTAGCTTGACATCAACCCAAGGTTAAATAAGTGAGCCAACATCTACCCCCAAAGTCTATGCCATTTAGTTTGCTGAAGCATAAATTAATCTTCTTTCACGGGTGTTCCTTGAGATTATTGTTTAATCATGGCCCTTGATCATTCCCTATATCTATGTGGCCCAACATCATATAGTAATTATCTCGTGCCCATTCATCTGCCTCCATCTGGACTGTTCAATGTTTCTTTGGATTCAAGCCTAAAATTAGACGACTTAAATGGGAGTGGTTTTGTCTAAACATGGTGCCTCCACTTAATTATTTGCATCCAAGTTCCTAGGCATAAAATTTTGTGCTTCCATGTTCAGACTTTTTCCAGCTCATCCATTTTCTTGTTTAGACCTCCTCCTCCTCAGTCATCTTTTCACTCGATAATATTTTCTCCTTCATCTTTTTATACCATGGGTTTTCTTCAAAGTTTTATTGACAAAGACTCAGCCCATTAGTCTAAGAGCAGGTTTGACGTTGAGTCCAAGTCCAAGAAGGTGCCTCATCAAGAGGTTATTACTACAAAGTCCAACTTCTCCACTCCCCCTATTAAGTGTAACATCTTAGATGTGATCAAGAAAATTCCCTTTCCTCGATTGGGTCAAGTTCGTAGAGTTGAGTCTCCTTTGTTCGCAGATCTTCCTTATACCTTTAGGCACCAAATACTTGAGTAGAAACTCATCCTAGAGGAGGTTTCAGGCCCCTCCTCTTTCCAAGTAGACTAGTTTCCTTCCCATGATTCAGTGGCAAGGTCGCCCTCTACTGCCCTATAACACCCAATTCTCGGCCCTTTCGTTCTATCACATCGAAGTCACACATGGAGAGGCGCACCCATAAGTGTAATACCCGAAATTCGAGTAAAAAAATTTACTCTTCATATATAATTACTGTAGCGTATTTAATGTTCAAATATACCCCCCCCCCCCCGCCCCCGGCCCCCTCATTCTAAAAATTTATTCCAACAAGAAAGAGATAATTTCTTTGCTTACTATCTTTTCTTCTCTTATTCTTCGGCTATTTTAGACAGCAAATAATATAGTAGGAAGGAGAAAAACCCCAGTTTCTGCATAACATTAGTGAAAATCTACTATTGAAACAATTGGAGGATTCTTCTGATCAAAGCAGGTATAATAACTCTGCTCTAGTCTCTATTTAAGATTGGAGATGTTGTTGTTCATTTCAATACACATACGTAGTCTACTGTTCATACATATGGTACTATTCATACGGTATTGTTCATTGTTACTATTTAGCATTGTTCATATATACGGTACTGTTCATATATATGGTACTGTTCATAGACAATTATTAAATCACATTTTTAAAACGTAGATCTTAAAGACTGTTGGTCAAAGACTGGAAACAAGTTGAAATAATACTGCAAGGATTCAGGGAATCTACTATTGAGGTGGAAGTGATTACCTTACTCTTTAGTATTATTTGAATTTTAATGCTGAATATGTTATGTTTACATTGTTTGAATGTCTAAAAGTATGCAAGGATATTGATTAAATGATTTGCGAATTTTTTTTTCCTTTCTCCTAATTTATATTGCTTATGACCAAGAGAGTATGCTCTGTAGTTGCGTCTCGTACGATCTTCTATATCAGAAATCGAAAGTCATTGTTTTCATTTATGTAAATGTTGATTTATGATGTCATACTGATGGAATGTTTAAATACTGTCGAAATACTTATTCTATTATGCTCTGCACACAAAAATAAGATTAAATAAAGGTTTCAACCACGTACCGGAGCGGGAACAGATGTCCTTCATGTATGTTCCATGTCGAATTAGAATTGGTTGTCAGGATTGACACCAAAGTGGACTGGATTTCAAGAATGATCCCACTTCACAGATAAGGATTTGAGTTTCAAGATTGATCTCTCTCCCCAGATCTGGAGCACAGAAGTTAACCCCTTTCGATTTAATTAACGACTGTTGATAAATAAATGTTTGAAACGCCTAATGAATGATAAGTGTTTACATGTTCAGTGTTTGATTTGAATAATGTTATTGATGTACTATGTATGATCTACTAGGCTCTTGAGCTCACCCCATTCACTCTTTTTCAGGTAACTATTGAAGACATTGCTCCTAACAAATCAATGTAAATCAGTAATAGTGTATCTCACAGTGAAGATATTAGAAAATGAACTGTATTGCAGGGCATGTGACCCACTATATTTGATCATGTCATTTGTAAGTCATCAGGTCAGACCGTATTTGTATTATCAAAAGTTGGCTATGGAGCCCACAAGCTTGTTTACAACTCTGATCATAAATTAATGTCTTCAGTTATTGTGTAATCCCAAGGTTATTGCTATTTTGTTTCTAAGCAAGTGTATTTATACTTTATTTTATATCTTAGGATATGATTTGATGTAACTAACAGATGTGACAGATGATGTAAAGAAAAAAAGTAATATCCTCAGTTCTCGGATAGAAAGCAGGAATGATTGCACTCGAAGGTAATGACATCTCAAGCTACGAGACAACCACGTCGCCTATGACATATGTGAGACATTCGAGAGTTGGGGTGTTATAAAGGTGGTATCAGAGCCTAGGCTTTAGATGCCTTGTGCAAGAATTAGAAGGAATTGGCTAGTCAGGTAAGACTATTTATTTAGTTAAATTAGAAGCCCTACCTCCTGTTTTGGAAACTGAAACGATTTTGCAAAAAATTCTTTTTTCGAAAAGAGATATATGTTTTCAATAGTTTTGTTTGGATACAAAGATTATAAGTTGAGCTGATAGTGGGTAAGCCTTGTCTCAAGTAAAGCTAAACATTAAAAGGGAGATAGGTTATCCTGTTCTAGAAAGCATGGTTGCTAAGTAGACTTTAGTTTCGCCGTCCTATCGGGAGGTTGTCCCACTAGCTCATACGAGTAGTCGAAGTTGAAAAACACACTTATTTTCTATAAAAAAATCTTTTAACAAGGATTTGAGACCCTAGGTCTAGGAAAGAGCCCTTGGTAGAAACTTGGGTGTTGCTAAGGGTGGCACAGTGGATCATAAATAAAAGCTTTTAGGGCATAATTAGAGATTGAAAACCTGTGAAAACGTAATACTTGTTTGGTCAGGACACGAGATCGTGAGGATCCTGTATCTTTGGTTTCTACGTGGTATGGGACCCATAGGATTCAGGGATGTAGAGGAATCTGGAACTCGAAGAATGATGGACCATGTTTAGTAAATGATCGGTGGCTTTGGACAAACTTGTTTCCCTATGTTTGGCTGGTATGGGACAGTCAAGTACAGTGAGGCTTAGGAAGCCTTATAAATCGAGACATTTGCGAAATTGATTGGGTGTAGTGAAATCTCTAGTTAGAAGTCTATGTCAAAGGGCAAGGGTGGTATGGGACACACGAACCTAGAGGCATAGGCGGAAGCCTAAAATTTCATTATGCTAGCGTGAATATGTATGATTGTATGAATGTTTGATTGTTTTGAATACATGCTTTATTTATTTGAATTTCATAAATATGTATATCACATGTATTGTGATCATGAAATCAAATCTTTTACCCAATGACATCAGAGGATTTTAAAAATCCTCAAAACAGAACTTAGAAGCATAAACTGATAGGCCACAATCGAGAACCTAGAAATATAAATGTAGCGTCACATTAGTACCGAAAAAAAAAACATTTTTTGTGGTGGGTAATGATAATCCAAATAACAGATGGTCACCTTGACGATCATTTTATGGCTAGCGGAGACTCACAAAGAAATAATGCTCTATTTACTAGTGAATGGTATTGGACTAATCCTTCAAGGAAAAATGTTCTTCATTTTAGATAATGAAACCATTCCATTACTTCCAACTCACATAAATATGACCTCTCTGAGATATACGGTTCATACCGGAAAGATCTTGATGAGATTGAATGGTCTAGGTTATTATAATTTATTTGCTATAATTTATCACACCATTTCCAGCAATAAGACCGATAATAATAATAATAATAATAATAATGAAAAAAACCATTTGATCTCTCAATTTAGTATTTTTTGAGAAAGATTACATAGAGATCAAAGCACAAAAAAAAATTACAAACTGAGATAAGACCAAAGTTGATACGATAACTTTAGTCTCTCTCAATGAAACAAGACAAACAATTCTTCTTCTTCTTCTTCTTCCATAAAAAGGGTTGGTGCTACTAAAGAGACATGTAGTCTCCAAGATCAAGATCTTGACTCACTGGAAAAAGATCTTCCATACATCCACTTTCCAACATTTGAGGACCAATGCTGAGATCATTAACTGCTTCATCAATAATATTAACATCGCATGATGATAATAAAGATGATGGCGACAACCATTGCCCATTGGCCCATAACATTCCATGATCCAAATCTTCCATAGACCTAGATGAAAACCCTGCATTATTCGACATCAAATCTGATTCAGTATTATTTGAAGCATTAAGATCAAATACAAGAACATTGTCAAAGTGACCAGGCACAGTGGTAGTACAAGGATCAAAATTAAGTGGATTTGAGTCTAAGTTGGAAGATGGACTTAAGAAACTCTCAGTAATTATGCTCTCCAAGTGCTCAGATCGTGAATCATTGGAGCAAAAGGAATTATTGATGTTTTTGCTGACAGCAGCAGGAGACCCATTTGATGAAACATCACCACATGTATCAAAAATAGATGGAATGGGTGACAATATAGTACTAGTACTACTAACATTAGTAGTAATAGTATTTGAAGTGTTGCTACTGGCATCATTGCTAGGAGGTGAAAAAAGAGAGAGAAAAGCAGAGCTTGGATAGTAGACGAAATTGGTTCTAGCCTGGAAACCTTTCATGGAGATAATAGCTTTGTCATAAGCAAGAGCAGCTTCAATGTCAGTACCAAAACTTCCAAGCCAGCGTCTTTCCTTAGTTAAATTAATCTCTGCATTGTATCTTTCCGAAGGCCGCATTCTTACACCAATAAACCTTCTTAGTTTCCTTCTACCGCACCTTCTGATGACCTCTTGATCACTAGAGCCACTAGCTTGAGCTGTAGTCATTGTAGATTGGATTGGAGAATGGTTCACTTGAGAAAACTCACTAGTTTCTTGAATTTCATAGATCTTAGAAATTTCTCTAAGTTTTTCTGAGCTTGATATTGTTGAAGGAGGTGGAGGAGCTTTGGAGCACATCGGGTCAGAGACTAGAACTTTCGGTTCTACTAGAGAGACAGGGGATGAATCAGAAAGAGTAGATAGAGAAGATAAAGGATTCTTACCTTTAGGAGGCGATTCCGATTGGAATTGAGACACCTAAGACTTCCGCGCGAGGAAACTCGCAAGTGGAAGATCATCATCTGAAGAATCCGAGTCGATTTTCACTTGTGGTAAACGAACAGACTTACAAGCCAACATTTTGAACCTTGACGGCTTCGGCACCAACATGGTGGTCGAGCGCACCGGAGGAATGGAGGTATTACTAGACTCGGATAGCGAGGAAACTATAACTGAGATAAAAAGGAAGAAGAACATTTTTGCAGAGCAAGAAGAAAGGATGATCAAAACGGTGAAAGGTGCGAATGGGCTAGAAATTTAAAGGAGAAGGGACAAGAACAATATCTACATTACTATTATTGTCGGCATTACTACTGTTTTATCAACGTTATTGTCGACATTGCTATTGTTTTATCGGCGTTATTGTCGGCATTACTACTGTTTTATCGGCGTTATTGTCGGCATTACTACTATTTTATCGGCATTATTGTCGACATTACTACTGTTTTATTGGCATTATTGTCGGCATTACTATTGTTTTATCGGCGTTATTGTCGACATTAGTACTATTTTATCAACGTTATTGTCGACATTACTACTGTTTTATCGGTGTTATTATCGGTATTACTACTGTTTTATCGACATTATTGTCGGCATTAATACTGTTTTATCGGCGTTATTGTTGGCATTACTACTATTTTATCGGCGTTAGGGTCGACATTACTATTGTTTTATCCGCGTTATCGTCAGCATTACTATTGTTTTATCGGCGTTATTGTCGTCATTACTACTGTTTTGTCGGCGGCACTATTATTGTCGGCGACACTGCTATTTTCAACGTTACTAGTGACACTAGGATGCAATGTTCATACTTTTATTTTGTAAAGACAATGCACTATGGACTATCACCAACTAGAGACGAAGAGTTCAAAGTTGAACTTCACTCTGGAATTGGCCCTACAACTATTTATTTTTTTATTTTTTTATTTTTTTAGACAACAGTAAAGACTAAGTTCTTAAAAGAAACCACTCAGTTCTTACCTATTCAATCAATCAAAAGAAACCACTCAGTTCTTAAAGATTGATCTTAAGCTAGATCTCTTCACCCAAAATACCTAACCAGACAACATTGAAGTAGATAACTACAAATTTTGAGGACAAAATTTATTTTAAGGAGGGTAGGTTGTAATACTCGAAATTCGAGTAAAAAAATTTACTATTCAAATACACAGTTACTGTAACGTATTTACTGTTCAAATATACGGTTACTATAGTAGGTACTGTTTTGTCGGCAGTCAAAATAAGATGCAGCAGTTACTATAGCTACAGTAACAGGCACTGTAGCTACAGTAACAAACTATTCATCACTATTTAGTTTCGTCTTTTTTTGCCAGAAAAATTTATATAAACCCCCCCCCCCCCCCCGCCCCCCTCATTCAAAAAGTTCATTTTAGCAAGAAAGAGATAACTTCTTTACTTACTCTCTTCTCTTCTCTTATTCTTCGGCTGTTTTAGACAGCAAATATAGTAGTAGGAAGGGGAAAACCCCCAGTTTCTATATAGAAGTAGTGAAGATCTACCGTTGAAACAATTGGAGGATTCTTCTGATCAAAGCAAGTATAATAACTCTACTCTAGTCTCTATTTAAGATTGGAAATGTTGTTGTTTATTTCAGTACGCATACGTAGTCTACTGTTTATATATATGGTACTATTTATACGGTATTGTGCATTGTTACTATTTAGCATTGTTCATATATACGGTACTGTTCATATATATAGTACTATTCATAGACAGTTATTAAATCACGTTTTTAAAACGTAGATCTTAAAGACTGTTGGTCAAAGACTAGAAACAAGTTGAAATAATACTGCAAGGATTCAGGGAATCTACTATTGAGGTGGAAGTGATTACCTTACTCTTTAGTATTATTTGAATTTTAATGCTGAATATGTTATGTTTACATCATTGAATGTCTAGAAGTATGCAAAGATATTGATTAAATGATTTGTGAAATTTTTTTCCTTTCTCCTAATTTATATTGCTTATGACCAAGAGAGTATGCTCTGTAGTTGCGTCTTGTACGATCTTCTATATCAGAAATCGAAAGTCATTGTTTTCATTTATTTAAATGTTGATTTATGATGTCATACTGATGGAGTGTTTAAATACTATCGAAATACTTATTCTATTATGCTCTGCACACAAAAATAAGATTAAATAAAGATTTCAACCACGTACCGGCACAGGAGCAGACGTCCTTCTTGTGTGTTCCATGCCGAATTAGAACTGGTTGTCAGGATTTACACTAGAGTGGACTGGGTTTCAAGAATAATCCCACTTCACAGAGAAGGGTTTCAGTTTTAAGATTGATCTCTCTCCCCAGATCTGGAGCATAGAGGTTAACCCCTTTCAGTCTAATTAACGACTGTTGATAAATAAATGTTTGAAATGCCTAATGAATGATAAGTGTTTGCATGTTCAGTGTTTGATTTAAATAATGTTATTGATGTACTGTGTATGATCCACTAGGCTCTTGAGCTCACCCCACTCACTCTTTTTCAGGTAACTATTGAAGACATTACTCCTAGCAAATCAATGTAAATCAGTAATAGTGTGTCTCACAGTGAGGATATTAGAAAATGAATTGTATTGTAGGGCATGTGACCCACTATATTTGATCATGTTAGTTGTCGGTCATCAGGCCAAACAGTATTTGTATTATCAAAAGTTGGCTATGGAGCCCACAAGCTTGTTCACAACTCTGATCATAAATTAACGTCTTCAGTTATTGTGTAATCCCAAGGTTATTGCTATTTTGTTTCTAAGCAAGTGTATTTATACTTTATTTTATACCTTGGGATATGATTTGGTGCAACTAACAGATGTGACAAATGATGTAAAGAAAAAAAATAATCCTAGTTCTCTGATAGAAAGCAGGAGTAACTGCACTTGAAGGTAATGATGTCTCAAGCTATGAGAAAACCACGTCACCTATGACGTATGTGACAGATTCGGGAGCTAGAGTGTTACAATAAGTCATAAAATTTATTATTGAAACAATACACGTGTCAACCACCGAGAACTAAGACGTTACTGATTCTATCGTCTGATACGTTTCATCAACATCATAATCACATGTGAATAATCTATCAGTCTCATGGACTTACTAAGTGATATTAGTAGGACATAAAACATGATAAATCTCATCAAAATCGAAGAATTAAACTAAATAAACCAGACATAACATGTTCAAGTAATAGTTTGAGAATTCTACATCAATGTTCATCAATGTTTTGCCTTTATAGCCATCTTCCAACAAAATGAAAACTAACATAGAAATAAATCCAATAAAAAATACCTTATAAGCAAAATCAAGACTAAGGTCTGTGGTCCATCAACAACCTCAACCGTGAAGTATGCAGTTATCCCGATACCCCAACAGTGTTTTATCAGCACGAGCTTCCTCAAAGGTCGCCAAAAAAGAAAATGTGGGGTGAGCTCGAGAGCCCAGTGGATCATACGCAGTACATCCATAGCATTATTCAAGTCAAAATATCAGACATGCAAACACTTCAACAGATTAGGCATTTTAGACATTAAGTTGTTCAATAGTTGTTAAATTAGATTGGAAGGCTTAACCCCGGTGTTCTCTCATCGCTATTATGTCAAAAGAGACAAGGAAAATGCACTATTTGTCAAATTTCAGTTGGGACTAGGGGCATACCCATTACCCAAACTCGAGAACTAGGGCCACACTCATCGCTCCATCATCAAAGAACTAGGGTCACACCCTTCGTTTTATCATCGAGAAGCAGGGACTAACTCATCATTCCATTTGTGAGAACACCCACAGTGATCCCCCATGGACCACTGCACCAGTACGTCGTTCAAATTTTAATTCAACTTTAATTAAGATCACACAATCATTCATTGCATCATATTAAGCATGAAAAATAGAGCATGTAATATTATTCGAATAAATCAAACATGTTAATCCTTTCATAACCCATATTATGAAAACATGTAAACAACTAGCATGGATATATATACATCATTTTCTACATCATTCATACTAACAAAATAGCTCATGATATCCAATCAATGTCAAAACGTACCCTAGCATGCTTCTAGGCATTTAAAATAAAGCAAACACACATCATGTTTAACATTTAAAACTCAAATAAGATTAGGGAGCAAGGTAATCACTTCCACCTGTTATTTCACTCCGCTTGTCCTTTCTTTTGCCTCGATGATTTAGAATCCTCAACCTAAGATCCAATACATCCTTAGGAATTGAAGTATTCATTGTTCACAAACTATAGTACAATGATCACCTAATCTATAAGGCATATGATGTGTATGAGAGTCATAACGATCATGTACTATAATGTTTTTCCTCTGTGTACCACGGTAGAAAAGGGTACTACTGTTGTTGCTTGTGTGTGTGCCTAAAACTCAAAAATAGGGATTGGGACGCATTACCACAGTCGCCAGAATAGGCAATATGCATTACTGCGGTCAGTTATCGCATTAACTAGAGAAGAATTCTCTGTTTGCATTTCACTACCGTGGTTTGTTACCATAGTGGTCGTTCAAAAACTGCACATTTGTGTGAGTTTCCTTCTGGTTCTCTCGTTCCCAATAACTCAATACACTACTGAACTTAACACATGCCTTTTACCGAAAGAAAATACATTATACCTCGGTTACAAGCACTCCTTCCTTTGTTCTCCTTTCACAAAAGTATCTCAAACACTCCTATTGTTCTGTTTTATTGAAACGAATGTGTAGTCACTTAAGCAACGTGAAAACAGAGTTAAAAATATTGATTCTGAGTAGAGTCTAGTGCAATACTTGTGCCCAAATGTTCCTGTACAGTGTTTCAATCAATTCTTCCCTTGTTGATGTTGTTCTTTACCAATAATGGATTAGAAGACAGTTCGGAATGACTAAGAATGGTTGAGAATTGACGTGGAATGCATTTGGCATAAAGGGGACTCACTTAGTGGTGGCTTGTAGGGTTTGGGGAATGAACTGCACGATCACGAATGAAGATGATAGGATTAGGGTTTCTAAACATGTCACACATATATATAATTTTCACGTATTACCATGGTAATAACTCGAATTATTGCTGTAATCACATAATTAACTCTTTGATAATTAGGGCTTCAACGAATTACCGCAGTAACCAGAACGTATAAATTTTTAGTTTTATATACATATCACATGATTGTCATTTATTAATGCCTATTACTTTGAGAGGTGTTGTTAGTTGCATAGTAAACTAACAGTAGAATACGCAAAATGATGCATTTTATAGGAAATAAGAGAAAATATAAGTAAAGATTTGCATAATTAGCAATAGTTGCATGTAGTTAGGAATTACATTGTTTAATAACTTTTAAGCCTTGTTTTTTTTATAGTTTTGATATTCTTCTATGAGAAAATGATGTCTGGGAAAAGAATTTGCATGTATTAAAGGATAAAGGTTTATATACACAAAGAATGCATTAGAAGAAGACATAAAAGAGATGGAATCAAGAGCAAATACCAGAAGACCGCGGTACAAGAACTGAAGACTGCAATCAAAATAGAAGAACAGAACCAGTTAATAACACACTGGTGACCACGGTCTAGAAACTGGAGACCGCGGTCACCAGAATGTGGTTGGCACAAAAATTTGACAAACCACGGTGGACAGAATGCACGAAATCTGGTTTTTTGACATCAAATTTAATGACTGCGGTCACTCGATTGTATAGCAAGATTTTCGTATTTTTTAGGTTTTTTTAGTGCGGGACTATAAATAGAAAAGGGTATTTTAGAGTCAAAAAAGAGGAGGATTGAAGAAAACAACACTGTGACGGCTATTAGGGCATGAAAAACTAGGTTTTTATTGATTTTTGAAGATTGTTAAGAGATCTGAGTATGTATTTCTTATTTGAATTTAATTCTATGATTCCGTTTACATTCATGTCGAGCTAATCAGTTTTATTGTCTGGGATGTGATTGTTCAAAGCATGATTTGTAACATCTACTTGTAGTTGTTGGGTTATAGATTCTATTCCTTATTGTGTAGACTTAAAGCCTTATGTCTATTGGCCATAGATGTATTGAAATTATTGAAATTAATCTCTTAGTCTATCTCGAAAGAGAAGCCTAAAAGATGGATATCACAATCTGGACCTAGACCGATTGATTGATCGGGAGATTGTTAACCAATTTAGGGAGTTGCACAGGGATTGTTAGACTAAACACATAGATTGTCAAGTGAACGCCTCGGGAGAGGGTTTGATGAAACAAATCTAGTGAGTGTTGAAACACCTTGGGAAAGGGTTTCAATCGTTGATGCTATAACTCATAGATTAGTTAATTCATAAGTACAACGAAGATTTGCAAACTATGCGACGACACTCATTATCCTAGACATGCCTTTCTATTGAATTCTTCAAATTTATTATTATCTTTGTCTAAAATAGTTGCTAGTTTTGAAATTAATTGAATCACATTCAATCTAGTCTTGATAAAACTGTGATCATTAGTAACTCTGGTATTAAAAATCACAAGCAACCCTTGTTCCCTTAGGACGATACCCGGACTTACTGGATATTACTACTGCAATCCTGTACATTTGCGGGATTGCTAACAAGTTTTTGGTGTCGTTGCCAAGGAGTAAACAGTGTTAGCATTTTTAAAAACCAATCGAATTTGGTTGGTTTTAGTCAAGACGATATTTTATTTTATTATTACTTATTAATTGATTTATCTTATCATTACTTAAGAATACATTGAATACACTTGATCTGTTTGCTTTTGTGTGTTCCAGGCTTGTATGAGTGAATGCCCTTGTGACACCTACGATCCTGATTTGCTGAAGACAATCAGTCAGATTTGGTTGGAGGCTCAAGAACGTGCATCAAGCATGGTTGAAAGCGGCAGTTCGGGTGTTGGTAATAATGGGGAAGCACCATTGCGAGATTTCTTCAAACCTGTTTTGAACAACAATTACTTAGGAATAGCAAGGACACCCATTAATGCAAATACTTTTGAGTTGAAACCGTCATTGATCACCATGGTGCAGCAACAACAGTTTGGAGGCTCCGCTGTCGAAGATCCAATGGTACATCTAAATTCATTCATGGAGATATGCGATACTGTAAAAATCCATGGAGTAACTGAAGATCAGCTTAGGCTGAGATTATTTCCCTTTTCCTTAAGGGATAAAGCAAAAAGTTGGCTGCAAACCTTGCTTCCAGGAAGTATCACAACTTGGGAAGAGATGGGTCAGAGGTTTTTACAAAAGTACTTCACACCAGCCAAAGTGCATCAGCTACGAGGGGAGATAAGCTCTTTCAAACAATCTGAGTTTGAATCTTTATATGAGGCTTGGGAAAGATTTAAAGACCTACTAAGGCGTTTCCCACAACATGGTTATCTACCTTGGCTTCAAATTCAGATGTTTTATAGTGGAATTACACCGCCTACACGAGCATTGGTAGATCAACAAGTAGAGGATCTTTGATGGGGAAATCAACCACAGAGGCAACTCAACTGATTGAAGACATGGCAGCTAACGCTTATGGACATGGTACGAAAAGAAGTACAGCTAAGAGAATGAGAATTCATAAAGTTGACGAGATCAGTGCCTTGCATGCCCAAATAGCAGCAATGACCCATAGGCTGAATTTGGTGGAAGAAAAGAATAGTGGAGCACAACTTCAACAACATCAATAAGTACACTCCATTGCTAAAACTAACAAGTCATCCTATCATGGAGAAGCTTCAGTTGAACAGATGAATGCAATGAACAGATTCAAGGGTATCAAGCACCAGTTGGGGGATATAATGTCCCAAAGTATTACCATCCGGGTGTGAGAAACCATGAGAATTTCTCATATGCCAATAACAGAAATGCTCAGATGCCTCTAGGTTTTGTCAACCAACAGCCCTTGCAAGATAAGAAGCCGTCTTTGGAGGATAAACTTAATGAAATGATGAGTATGCACTCAAGATTCTTCAAAGAACTGACTGGCAGGGTTGACAAGAATGACACAAGAGTTTCCGAAATTGAAATTTAGGTTGGAAACATCAATGCTACTATTTAAAATCTAGAAACACAAGTGGGGCAATTGGCACAAATAGTGTCGAACTAGCAGCGGAGTTCTTTTCCAAGTGATACTCAAGTAAATCCAAAGGAGAGCTGCAAGGCGGTTACTACAAGGAGCGGCAAAGAGGTTGTAGGTCCTCCAAATCCAAGCATACCACCTAATGAAGCTAAGGGAGCTGTTAGCAATGAGAAGGATGAACTAAAGTCATCCAAAAGTCAACATAAAGATCCGACATCATTAAAAGGTACGACCAAAGAAAGAGCAAATCAAGATAACCGAATTTCTGAAACCCCACCCTTACCTTTTCCTCAAAGGTTTCAGAAAAAGAAGATGGATGAACAGTTTGCAAAATTTTTGGATATGTTTAAAAAGATCCATATAAACATTCCATTTGCTAAAGCTTTGCAACAAATGCCCAACTATGCAAAGTTTATGAAGGAGATCATGTCCAAGAAGAGGAAACTGGAGGACTTTGAAACTGTCAAGCTCATTGAAGAATGCAGTGCAATACTATAGAAGAAGCTTCCTCAAAAGTTGAAAGACCCAGTTAGCTTCACTATACCTTGCAATATTGGGTCTGAAATTTTTGAGAAGGTACTATGTGATCTTGGAGCAAGCATAAATCTGATGCCTTTGGCTATATGTAAAAGGTTGGGAATGACAGAAATCAAGCCGACAACCATTACTCTTCAACTAGCTGATAGATCTTTAACATATCCAAAAGGAGTGGTTGAGGATGTGTTGGTCAAGGTAGATAAGTTTACATTTCCAGTGGATTTTGTGATTCTAGATATAGAAGAAGATTGTGAAATACCACTTATCCTTGGAAGATCGTTTCTAGCTACCGGGCATGCTCTCATTGATGTGCACAAAGGAGAGCTAACTTTAAGAGTTAATGATGAGAAGGTGATCGTTAATCTGACAACGTAATGCAATATCCTAGTGACCTACATGAATGCAACAGGGTGGAGATCTTAAATTCTTGCATTGGCAACGTAGTGGAGGCACTAAGTTCACAAGATGAGTTGGTGGGAAGCATCTCTCGTTTATTGACATTTCTTGAAGTTATGACAGAGGAAGAGCAGTTTGTGGTGCTAGCATTAGAAGCAAACACACCAGATTTTCACAGTAAAGAGGAGCAATTGTCTGAAAATCAGCTATCTGAAAGTGTTCAAGAGCATCCCAAGGAAGTGGAGTTGAAAAAGCTACCGGAGCATTTAAAATATGCATTTTTGGATGAAAGTAAATCACTTCCAGTTATTATATCTTCATCATTAGCACCTGTTCAAGAAGGGAAGCTGTTGAAGGTGTTACAGGAGCATAAATCTGCATTAGGATGGACTATTGAAGATATCAAAGGAATAAGTCCGGCCATTTGCATGCATAAAATCTTAATGGAGGATTCACACAAACCAACAGTTGAACATCAGCAAAGGCTCTATCCAATTATGAAAGAAGTGGTGAAGAAAGAGGTTATAAAGTGGCTTAAAGCTGGTATCATCTATGCTATATCAGATTCACCATGGGTTAGCCCTATTCATGTAGTGCCTAAGAAAGGGGGAATGACTGATTACAAATGAAAAAGGAGAGTCCATAGCCTCTAGAACAACAACAGGATGGCGAGTGTGCATAGATTATCGAAAGCTGAACAAAACAACTCGTAAGGATCATTTCCCTTTACCTTTTGTTGATCAAATGCTGGATTGTATTGCTGGATATGATTTCTACTGTTTATTGGATGGATATTCTGGATATAATCAAATAGTCATTGCACCGGAAGATCAAGAAAAGACTACTTTCACTTGTCCATATGGAACTTATGCATTTAAGAGAATGTCATTCGGTCTATGCAATGCACCAGCATCGTTCCAGCATTGCATGATGGCAATATTTGCTGATATGATTGAAGACATCATGGAGGTATTCATGGACAACTTCTCGGTGTTTGGTGAGACATTTGAACAATGTCTCCAAAATCTGAAACGAGTTTTCTCCCGGTGCGAAGAAAAGAATCTAGTCTTAAATTGGGAGAAATGTCACTTCATGGTTCGGGAAGGCATTGTGTTGGGCCATAGAGTCTCTGTTAATGGCCTAAAAGTTGACAAGCCAAAAATTCAAGCCATAGAAAATCTGTCACCACCAACAACAGTACGTGAAGTGAGGAGCTTCTTAGGGCACACAGGGTTTTATTGAAGATTTATCAAGAACTTCTCTCACATTACTAGTCCTCTATGCCAGTTGTTGGAAAAGGATGCGGAATTTATCTTCACAGCTGAGTGTGTTGATGTTTTTAACACACTTAAGGAAGCATTGACAACTGCTCCAATAATGTCAACACTAGTTTGGGGGGAACCATTCGAAATCATGTGTGATGCTAATGATTATGCAGTAGGAGCAGTTTTGGGACAAAGGCGTGATAGAATGTTCAGAGCCATTTATTATGCAAGCAAAACATTAGATGATGCTCAAAAAAACTATACAACCATTGAAAAGGAGTTGCTAGCTGTTGTTTTTGCTTGTGACAAGTTCAGATCATACATTGTAGGATCACATGTCAAAGTTTTCACCGACCACGCTGCAATCAAACAATTATTTGCTAAGAAGGATGTCAAACCAATATTAATAAGGTGGATCTTGCTTCTGCGAGAATTTGATATTGAAGTAATAGACAAGAAGGGTACAAAAAATGTTGTGGTTGATCACTTGTCTCACCTGTCAAATGAAGCAAATCCTGATTCAAAGGGGATAGTGGAGGTCTTCCCGGATGAGCGTCTCTTGGCAGCAAATGACATCCTTCCATGGTTTGCAGATTTTGCTAACTACAAAGCCATAGGCGCAAAACCACCAGATCTATCTCAGAGTCAGTTAAAACATTTTATACACGAAAGTAAGCTCTATTTTTGGGATGATCCTTTTCTTTATCGAAGGTGTGCTGATAAGGTGATTCGTCGTTGCATTCCTGATCATGAAATTAACAAAGTTCTCCATGATTGCCATGCTTCACCTTATAGTGGTCACTATAGCCATCAAAGAACAGCTAGACGTGTCCTTGAGAGTGGGTTTTATTGGCCAAGCATGTTAAAAGATGCCTATCAGTTTGTCAAGACTTGTGAAGCATGTCAGAAGCAAAGAAACATTTCTAGGAAGAATGAAATGCCTCTTACATCATTTGTGGAAGTAGAATTGTTTGATGTGTGGGGCATTGACTTTATGGGGCCATTTCCACCATCTGATGGCAAGCAATACATCCTGTTAGCAGTTGATTATGTTTCCAAGTGGGTGGAAGTTGTGGCCACAACAAAGAATGATGCATGAGTAGTCCTTAAATTCCTTACAAGAAATATCTTCTCCCGTTTTGGCACTCCTAGAGCCATTGTGAGTGATGAAGGAACACATTTTTGCAACAAAGTCTCCAACAACCTTCTCACTAAGTATGGCGTGAGGCACAAGGTAGCCCTACCTTATCATCCTCAAACTAACGGGCAAGCTGAAGTGTCTAATCGGGAAATCAAGTCGATTCTGCAGAAAACGGTGGGTACAAACCGCAAGGACTGGGCATTCAAGTTAGATGATGCATTGTGGGCCTATAGAACAGCGTTTAAAACACCCATAGGTATGTCTCCTTATCAATTACTGTATGAAAAATCTTGTCACTTGTCTTGCGAGTTAGAGCACAGAGCCTATTGGGCGATAAAAAAGTTAAATTTTGATGCAAAGGCTTGTGGAGAAAACCGGTTGTTGCAGCTCGTAGAACTTGAAGAGTTTCGCAGAGAAGCATTTGAGAACAACACCATCTACAAAGAGCGCGTGAAGCAATGGCATGATCGAATCATAGAGAAAAAGGAATTCAAACCTGGGCAGCAAGTACTCCTTTTCAATCCAAGACTCCGTTTGTTTCCGGGTAAGCTTAAATCTCAATGGTCGGGACCGTTTTTAGTAACTCAAGTCTTCCCGTACAGAGCAATAGAGGTGCAAAGCCTAGTGGATGGTCACAAGTTCAAGGTGAATGGCCAAAGACTAAAGATTTTCTACAGTGGTCAAAAACAGATGGTAGAGACGGTTCTCCTCAACAATTGAAGCAGCATATCTTCGTCAAGCTAACGACGTTAAACTTAGTGCTGAGTGGGAGGCAACCCACTTTAAGAGTTTGCATTATTATATTTTTGAGTTAAGTTTGTTAGTTTTCATAGAGAAATTGTGTTTATACACTTACAATTGACTAAAAAGAGTCCATAAAACTGTAGACCACAGTCAATGATATGCTGACCTCGGTCACAAACAGAATACACAAAATATAACAATGTAGACCGCGGTCCTTAATCTGAAGACCGCGGTCCACAGAATGCTAGTTTTGTAGGGAAACACAAGGACCGCGGTCACCAGTGTAAGCAATTTCACTGACCGCGGTCCACAGAACAATGATTCTGCACATCATACTGATGACCGCGGTCCTCACTCATAGTGAAAAACTGTGGACCGCGGTCACCAGTTCGTATTGTTCCAAAACTACATAAAAAAGGTACATGGACCGCGGTCCATGCGTCCTTTAAAGCATGGATTGCGGTCATTTGGCTCACTTTTGTGTTGAAAATTCGAGATTTTATGTGGCTTTTGGGATTCTTCTTTAAGTTTTAAAGCTTTTCATCCTCTTTCAGTCAAAATGTAAGTGTTTTACCTTGATTTCTCATTAGTTTCTTGCATGTGTTTAAGGGTTTTGATGATGTAGGAATGTTTAGATGGTTTGAAATGATTTAGGAATGCTTTCATGGTGATTCTTGATCAATGACTCATTTTATTCTCTTCTTGACTTTAGAAATGCCACTTATTTGATTCATTTATGCACTAAGAGTTGCTCACATTCATATTCATGAATAATTTAATGCTTTAGGTGTGTTGTTTCATGAAATGAGGTGACTTTTCATCAAATTGTGTATTTCATTCATCATCCAAACCAACACAAGATTCAATGTTTCATGCGTATTGAATGAGCTTGATGCTATAACACTTAAACCATGTAATAGAGCCATATGTTAAGATGTTTTCATTGAATGGTTGATGTGTTATTATATATGAATCTTGTTGTTTTTCTTGTTTTTAATCTCTATGATTATAGGCCTCCAAGAATGAAAATGCCGGCTTCTAAGGGCAAGCAACAAGCTCATCCTCCTCCTCCATCTGACAGGAAGCGATTCCAGACTGCGAATGCTAAACAAAGACTAACTATTATCCGTTCCAATAGGCATCTGATTCCAGAGAGGGGAATAATGCTAATGAATGAGGAATGCGAGTTGGGAATTAATACAGTTATAGCTGCCCGCAACTGGAACAAATTGATTCGAGCACCGGGCAATACAGTGGTGTCTATAGTACAAGAGTTCTATGCTAACGCCCCAAATAGAGAAGGTACATTTGTTTGGGTAAGGGGCAAATGGGTACCGTTCAATGCAGCAATGATTAATGAGGTGTATGGCTTGTCGGCATACACTCCGAACGAATACTACAACCTTTTACCAAGGTTTGACCCGGATGAGATATTGAAGACTTTGTGTGTTGATGGGGCTTCATGGATCTGTTACAACAACAGGCCCGTGAATTTGATGAAGACTACATTCACAACCCCGGCTAAGGTTTGGCTATATCTAGTTTGTGCTAATTTACTTCCTTCCTTAGCTATTAATTGGGTTACTGTTGAGAGAGTTGTGCTAGTGTACTATATCATGAAGGGACTTCCAATCAATATTGGGACAATCATCTCCAGCTCTATCAGATCTGCTATTGAAAAGACAAATGCCAGTCTGCCACATCCTACCTTGATTACTAAGTTATGCAGACGTGCAAGGGTTGCTTGGGACAAGACAGAGCCATTATTGAAGATGAAGGACCATATTGCAGTGAAGATGCTCACTTCCTCAGCTTCCAAGAAGCGTAGGCTCTCTAATGAGTCCCCTCCACCAGCTACTGCTCCTGCCTCTGCTTCTACAAGCCCTGAGGATGCCCCTCAATCTTCTTCAGCCGTGGCTGCGCCTCTGTCGACTACGAAGCACACTATGATGCACTGGATGTCATATATGATAGAGTGGATGCACCGTAAGGGCCCGGATATGGCAGCAGTTTTTCCTCCTCCCCCTTGTGTCGTGCCTTACATGGAGATGGCGTGTTGTGTTCCTCCGGTGCAGTAGCCCCAGCCTCAAGATATGGATGATGATGATGATGATGGTGCTGCTGTTGGTGGTGCCTCTTACACTGACTTCATTACAGAGGATGAAGTCTTTGGTGCAGATCTTTGAGCACCATGGTTTTGATGTTTATTTTGCTTTTCTTGCATCTGTTTTGGAAACTAAAACTTTTGTATATTCTTGATTCCTAGGTTTTTCTTTTTCTTCTAATCATGCATTATCTCTAACTGTGCGTTCACTGATCAATACTACTCTATATTTTGCCATAATTTCCAGACTAATTCTTTCTTTTTCGTTTTCTTTGAATGCGTGTGTGCTATGTACCACGCCCATGTTTACATCTCTATGTGCACTTGAGGACAAGGCACATAATAAGTTTGGGGGTGCGCATTGAAGAAATTCTTCTTCAAAGTTAAAGTCAAGTTCATGACAGGTTTAATTGTTATTATTATTATTATTATTATTATTATTATTATTATTATTATTTTACATACTTTGTGTGCATTAATACTTATAAACTAAGTATCTTTTTGGCATATCACATGTATAGCTAGGTATAGTATCTCATGTCATTTAGAAATTAGGATTATTTAATTAGTGTCAAATCATGAGCACATTAGTTAGGACATGAGCATATAGATGTCATTTAGGCTAGAGTCATGCCATATTTTTGAAAATTTTCACTGAGTAACCTATGAAATTGAAAATTCCTCTAGTTTGACAAGACAAAGAATTAGGGTACTTTCAAACAGTCTATGTGCTTGGTTTGTCTGAAACTTGAACTTGACAAATCTTTGTAGTCTTAGGTAGATTGAGACTTTGAAGACTGAGGAAGTGAGGAGTAAAAACCAAACCATAAGCGGAATGAATTTCCCACAGACTCTCAAAATAATCAAATTTGTCTTGAACACTGCTTAGGAATGACTATAGGAGGGAAATGAAGTAGGCCATCATTGTTTGAATCATAGCCTAAAGGCCGGTCCCAGCATTTATAATCCTTTGTAGCCAATTTTGAGCCTTCTAACATGTTTTCTTGTTATGAACCTAAACATTATATAAACACTCTATCCTTTTGTGAATATCTCAGTTAAACCTACTTGTGTGCACTCATGGTTTTAATATTGCCTATTTTGATGATGATAAAGAAGGAGGGGATGCTACACATTGAAATACATATATTTTCAGTTATTGTGTCAGATTACCTATGATATGATAAAAAAAAAGAGAGAGAAAAGAAAAAGAGTTATAATTATTTTCTTTATATTTCAGTATTTTCAATGATAACTGAAGTTTTGACTTCTGTGTGAGTATACATGTGAGTACAATTTGGAGTGCACGTCATGAAATAAGTTTGGGGGAGCTATGAAGACATGGTTGTGAGCATGAACAAGAAATACAAAGGCTTGAAAAGAAAGGATCAAGCTATATTGAAAAAAAAATCAAATAAAATAGGTTGTTATTGTTGCTATGAGTGTGCACTTGAGTCAGATTTAAATTCCTATTACACTTGTACCTTAAGCCAAACCACGTTACAACCTAAAAGAAAGACCACTGATCCTGATTATAGTTTGACTTGAGTAGAAGATAGATAGATGAGAGAATTGAAGAGGTTTGTGTACTTAGGTATTAGGAAATGATTTTTGTGAGTGGAATGGTACCCGCAAATCACCTACAAAGTCCAAGAGGATTGAGATACTGACAGATGAGAGGGTGAAATTAAGGAAGAATATAGGATGAACTGAAAATCTAGACAAACTGAATGTCCCTAAGGGAGTGTTGATGAGTCATAAGCTATGGGAATGGAAAATTGAGGTTACAGTGATGAGTAAAAAAGAATTCAAATTCTATATGGCATGACGTGTTAACTTTAGAATAGAATTATTGTTCGAGGACGAACAATAGTTAAGTTTGGGCGTATTTGTTAGTTGCATAGTAAACTAACAATAGAATAGGCAAAATGATGCATTTTATAGGAAATAAGAGAAAATATAAGTAAAGAATTGCATAATTAGCAATAGTTGCATGTAGTTAGGAATTACATTGTTTAATAACTTTTAAGCCTTGTTTTTTATAGTTTTGATATTCTTGTATGAGAAAATGATGTCTGGGAAAGAAATTTTTATGTATTATAGGATATAGGTTTATACACTCAAAGAATGCATTAGAAGAAGACATAAAAGAAATGGAATCAAGAGCAAATACCAGAAGACCGCGGTACAAGAACTGAAGACTGCAATCAAAACAGAAGAACAAAACCAGTTAGTAACACACTGGTGACCACGATCCATAAACTGGAGACCGCGGTCACCAAAATGTAGTTGGCAAAAAAATTTGATAGACCGCGGTGGACAGAATGCACGAAATCTGGGTTTTTGATATCAAATTCAATGACCGTGGTCACTCGATTGTATAGCAAGATTTTCGTATTTTTTAGGTTTTTTTAGTGCGGGACTATAAATAGAAGAGGGTATTTTAGAGTCAAAAAGAGGAGGATTGAAGAAAACAACACTGTGACGGCTATTAGGGCATGAAAGACTAGGTTTTTATTGATTTTTGAAGATTGTTAAGAGATCTGAGTATGTATTGCTTATTTGAATTTAATTCTATGATTTCGTTTACATTCATGTCGAGCTAATCAGTTTTATTGTTTGGGATGTGATTGTTCAAAGCATGGTTTGTAATATCTACTTGTAGTTGTTGGGTTATAGATTCTATTCCTTATTGTGTAGAATTAAAGCCTTATGTCTATTGGCCATAGATGTATTGAAATTAATCTCTTAGTTTATCTCGGGAGAGAAGCCTAAAAGATGGATATCACAATCTGGACCTAGACCAATTGATTGATCGGGAGATTGTTGACCAATCTAGGGAGTTGCACAGGGATTGTTAGACTAAACACATAGATTGTCAAGTGAACGCCTCGGGAGAGGGTTTGACGAAACAAATCTAGTGAGTGTTGAAACACCTTGGAGAAGGGTTTTAATCATTGATGTTATAACTCATAGATTAGCTAATTCATAAGTACAACGAAGATTTGCAAACTATGAGGCGACACTCATTATCCTAGACATGCTTTTCTATTGAATTCTTCAAATTTATTATTATCTTTCTCTAAAACAGTTTCGAGTTTTGAAATTAATTGAATCACATTCAATCTAGTCTTGATAAAACTATGATCATTAGTAACTCTGGTATTAAAAATCACAAGCAACCCTTGTTCCCTGAGGACGATACCCAGACTTACCGGATATTACTACTGCGATCCTGTACACTTGTGGGATTGCTAACAGGTGTTTTACCAAATGGTCCAAGATATGCAATTTCATGACTTCGGAGATTTTTTTAATGTACTTTGTGATAAGATAGTTGATCAAAATTTATTATTGGACTCAGATGATTCTATAGTTGGGCATTTTTGAAAGGTTCTTTCTCACATCTTTTTATGATATTATGGTTCACTTAACAGATGATTTACTTGGGATAGAAGCTTGTTTGGGTGGACTAGTTCAATATCAGTAGATGAATATATTTGAGAGGTAGAAAATATTTTACGTTAATGTGTCTAGTTACTTTATTATGTATTCTAATCCACTACACATCAAATAATTGAATATACTAATCTTTGTGATGTTTTAGATTCATGAAAGTGTTAAAGGGTTATGTTAACAATCATGCGCGACTAGAGGGTTGTATAGCTGAACGATATCTTGTCAATGAGTGTACCATATTTTCTAGCAAATATATTGAGCAAGCAAGTGAAGTAGGGATTTGATTGACACACAGTGGAGATGTTGAAATTGAAGATGGAGAAAATGAAATAATATTAGAGGTTTACCCGATTCTTACTAAAAGGAAAGTTGTGCTTCCATCTGATATCTTGGATATTACTCATCATTATGTTTTATTAAATAGTTTAGAAATCCAATCTTCCATAGAGTAAGTATATTATTCTTGTAGTTTATATTGTAAATCATGAATGTAATATGATTTCTTTCAATTAGTTGAAGCTAACTTTATGTTGTTGATTAGAATGCACTTAAATTGGACTTCAACATTCAGATAGAAGACTATTAAAGAATGAGCATTCGTTGTATAAATGAAACATGGATGAATTTAATAGATGGATTCGTGATAAGGTAAACAAACATTTTTCAACATGCATATTCAATTATCTTAGCCAAGTAGTATTTATTATATTCTTTTCTATATTACCAAATTAAGGAGCTTGTTGGACAAAATAATGTTTGTAGTAAGCTAACATGGCTTGCACAAGGGCCAAGGGGGCAAGTATTATCATGTATCGTGTATGTCATAAACAGTCTTCATTTTTATACAAAAGATGCAGAAAAATCCCAACAAGATAGTGGTGTTTTAATTGAAGCAATAACTCTTTATAAGTCTAGTACAAAAGATCAATCACAATGATTTGGAGAGGCCACTTATTATGGAGTCTTAAGAGATATCATAATTCTTGAGTATCAGACATTTCATGTCCCTATTTTTAAATGTGATTGAGCTAATATTGTCGTTGGTGTTAAGGAAGAAAAAAGATTTACATTAGTCAATCTCTATAAGGGGTAATCTTAATTTGATAAATATCAGTTTATTATTGCATCACAAGCGAGACAAGTTTTCTATTCTAAAGAAAATGAAACATGAAACTAGTATGTTGTTTTGAGAGCTCCTCCAAGAGCTTTTCATGAATTACAAGCATATGAGGAAAGTATAAACTTCACACATTATGAACATATCTGGACTTAGAGATGAAAACGTGGAAGACTGTGCCAGGGTTGACCTAAAGGGTACTATTTTGTGAATAATTTAAGCATTGTTCTTTATTATAATTGTTTGAAATTTTTCTTGAATTCATATTTGAGTTTGTATGTTTCAATTGCGTATCAAATTCTAATTTTTATTTATGTGATAGTTACTTATTTCATCTAATTTAATTAGTTAATTCTTTTTCTGTTTTATATCAATAGGCATATTATATCTTTTGTAGCCACCATAACAAAAAAGAAGATTATAGAAGCTAATGAAGTAAGTATTTTATTTTTAATGATATTCATAATGGTTTCGCCCAGTCATGTGAATATTAAAAGTCAAATATATCTCTATGTATGGATGCATTTTTTGTCAATCGTCTAAACAAGCTGAGAAGAGAACAAAGAAGCAATGGACGACCATGTTAATAAACTATTCTGAGAATGAAGGTATGAGACTATTTAACGAGGACTCCAATTCACCAACTGCTTCACCTAATATATAAAGTACATCAAAATCAATAGAGTATGATAGCACAACAAGAAAAAAATGTGGACCCATTAGGATGGGTTTGGATTGGGACATGCTCCTAGAATGCAAGTTAAGTTTAATGAAAAAGGGCAACTGATGTGGACTAATTCTAAGAAGCTCTTATCTTACATTGGCATAATTGTGTGAGAATCGCATGCTTGTAGTAATTAAAGATTGGCATCATATGCCTTCAAAAATAAAAAAACAACTTTGGAGTTTAATTGAGGTATGTATGTAATTAAATTATTTATTCATAAGAGATTTTGATAATTTATTTGAAGAAATTTTTAATGTATCCTTTTTTTGTGCATATCAAAATAGATTTGTAGTTGACAAGTCTAATAAAGATATGATCTTGCAAAAGATGGGACATAGCTGGAGGCAATATAAGTCGAAAGTTTCTACAACAATTAAAGAAACAATGAAAAGAAAAGGTAAAAGTTTTATAGACAAATATATTATGCCTAAAAATGTGATGTCCCCTATAGAATGGAATGTTTTTATTGAAGAAAGATTATCTAAAGAGTTTCAGGTTTGCTGTGTGTTTGTTATATACTTTAAATTTGAATCATTACTTCTTTTTCTTTATTAATTATGTATTCATTTTATTAGGGCAAAAGCAAGAAATTTAGTGAAATGCGGATCAATCAAAACTATTGCACAAAATGAGTAGAAAGGGATATGCTCACTTGGAGCATGAATTGGTACTGCTCTTGGCATATACTTCATTTTATTTTATTTTTTCTCTTTATGTTTTTATATAGGCATATATGTTGTAAATGTTTCTATTTTCTACATTTTAGAAGGAGGTAAAAATTTATATTCAGTTGCAAGAGTAGATGTATGGAGAAAAGGTCATTTAAGAAAGAATGGTGAACCTTTAAATCAAGCAAATAATATCATTTAAGTATGTAAAACATTAAAGCAAATAATATCAAGTTATATATATATATATATATATATATATATATATATATATATTAAAGTTATATAACAATAGAAATTAAGTTAATTTACTTGATTCTATGTGAATGCAACAAAAGATTAATAAAAGTAGTCAATTTACTATCAATCAATTGTAAGAGGCAACTTAAAAGAGGATGTCATTACTGAAGTATTTGGGCCTAAGCGTCGTGGACGAGCTCGAGGACTTGGATATGGAACAACACCTTCAAAGTTGGATGCTCAAATTCAAAGTAGTGGCAAAGTAAAGAAATTAGAAAATATAATTCAAGATCAAGCAAAAAGTATGTATACTCCTAAAGGAAAAGTAAAAAAGATGGATACTGTACTCGAGGAGAAAGTTGAAGCATTGACTGCTATGCTCTTAATACAATCTCGACTGGTGATAGCTAAGCTTAAAATTTTGTTTGGTTTATTAGTTTACAATTTTAATTAATAAATCTTTATATACATAGTGAAATATATTTTATGATATGGTTCAACAGCTTCAAAGCCAAAATGGAAAGGACATGAACATGGCAAATTTAAATGCTCAAACACCACATGTAACTTATATTTGAATCTCAACTTTGATTATAAACTTTTATTTTATAATGCTTATATTATCTTTAATTTGTTCATGTATCATGTAGTCTCAACAGGGTAGCAAGCCCACACATAAAAAAAAATGTCTTCTAAAAATGCTATATGTGAATTTGAATTGGCATCTAGAAAATAAAAAAGATGGAGAAGTTTTAACAATATGAAAGATTTCCTCTATAGATCTTAAAGCTAAAGTGCATTGCTTCCCACTAGGCTTTAATTGTTAGAGAGTTTGGGTTGTAAAGGTAATAGATGAATATGCTAATTTATATGGGCTTACATCTAAAATTCAATACTTAAGTGATATTGTTAAGGCATCTTCAACCCTAACTTCATTTTTTACTCCATTTTGAAGTTACTCCAACATCAAACAGTAACTTCTTCTCTAACTCATTACTTTATTTTTTTACTCTAAAAAAGAATATTCTTAAAATATTCTTTTTTACCTCTTTTTATTTTTTATTATTTTTTAAAATTATATTTTTATACATAAATTTTATTTCACATATTTATTCAATATTATGTTTAATTATTAATAAATAAATAAAGAATAAATAATACACTAAGAAATTTAAATAATTATTTTATTATATAATAATTATTTAAAATTATTATATAATAATTATTTTATTAAAATTGTATGTTTTATATTGTTTTTGTTATCTATTTTAATCAATGAAAATTTTATTTAAAGTATTATGTTCAAAATTTTTATTTTAGGTTTTAAGCTCCATATTATATTTGTTATTGTGTATTACCTAAATTTATTTAAAAATTTACAATCTTTAAATGCATGTCTAATGTCAATTTTATATTTTAAAATTTTAAATATATACAAAATATAAGAACAATATCAAACTTAAAAAATAAATAAATACATTAAAACATGTTTATTTAAAAAAATAAAAAAAGTATAAAATATTAAAAATAATTAAATATAAAATAATATAAAAATAAATAAAAGTAGCTAAAGCTTTTTAAATAATTAAAATTTTAATTTAAAAGAACTATAAATTTTACTGAAAGATTTTTTTAATAAAAAAACTTTTACTTGAAAATAAAAGTAAAAAAAAAGAAACTGAAAAAAATGAACAAATAAATAAATAAATAAGTTAACACCATCTTTGGCGTTAATAAACAGTAACACGCCAAAGATGTGGCTAGTGATGGAACTGGTTAAAGCAACCTAGCATCAAAAATGGCATTGAGTTGGAGATGGCCTTCGAACTACATATGCTTGGTCAAAGAAATACATAAGACTACTATAAACAGGTATACTTCTAGAATTTTAATTATTTTGTAATAGTTAAATATTTTGATTTATTTCCTCTATGTTAATGGTAGATTTAATAAAGATTTTTTTACCACATCAAGGTTCTACCTAGTTTTTTACTCCTTCTAGAGGTTGTTATTCATCACTTAGGTGTTCTTTATATTATTTTACCTTCATATCAATATATCAATATATTTGTTTGCAATTTTTGAATAGGTAATCAAGATAAAAAGTGTTAATGCTCCAATAAAGGACTTATAAAACTTTTATTTTTTGCTTATGAGGATTAATGATAAATTGTGTAAATAATAGTTAGACTTTTTAATGAATTAGATGTTTGAGAGTATAAATGTATTATCCTTAAGTGGTATTAAATAAACTTTGAAATGATAGGACAAATGTTTAATGTATATTTTGGCAAATAAATGTTTTGCATATGATGAATGTAGAGGTACAAGTACATGTATAAGTAAATATATGCATTATATTTTGTTGTAAAATAATTTTACTATTTTAAAAAAACTGACACATATGATAACATTCAATGTTAGTTGTAAAAGGAACAATATAACAACATGCATTTAATTGTTGTTGAAAGGTGGGAGCTTCAACAATGGGCGTGTTGTTGTAGATGACCTACGACCACAAGGATGTGACAGTTGTTGAATATTGTTGAATGCTATTAATTTTCAACAGCGAATAAATATTTTGATTTGCAACAATGCACGCATGTTGTTGTAAAGCATAGGAGAGTAAATATACGATGTTGTACAATAACATGCAGCTGACTATTGTTGAAAGATTGTTGTATTTAACAACGTGTGCACGTTATTGTTAAGTAGGTTTTAAGATAAATATACAATGCATTACCACAACAAGTCCGTGAACGTTTTTAAAAATAGTTGAGTGTTCAACAACAGTTGGATTGACAACATCACTGTGAACATTGTCGAATAGGTATGACAACAAACATTGTCTGTTGTAGCATGAATTTCTTGAAGACCGATGACAAAGTTTTGCAATCAACAAAAAAAACCCCCCAAGATTTAATAGCAATTAGAGTATATTCATGAAGGTTCTGATTCTAATTGAAAGATTTTTCACATCCAAGGTCAAAATGCTTTCTACCATAAAATGAGTAGATAGATGTGCTTTCTACCATAAAATGCTACTTTTATCATAAATCTTAATTTTTTGCACTTTCACTTGTATAAGGCTTGATGGTAGTCAAATCAAAATGCATGTAATTCTTTTTGAAGAAACAAATAGAGAAAGATTGAGGCTCATTTTTCCTTCTAGATTCAAAACAAAGCAATTCTATCATAGAATCAATTCCATCAATCGGTTCCATAACCCTCATAATATCAATTTATCATTTTGTCCTTTTATATTGGAAAATAAATAAATTGTATAAATTATAATTGGACCAAAAATATTTAAAATGGATAACTATCTAGAATACAACATTTTTAAAAAAAAAATGTCATTGTCAAAAAATCTAATTTAGCACTAGTACCAAGTCAAAAATAGAGAAACCTAATTTCTTCCAAGCAATAATTAATTTAGTTCAACATATTCTCCTAAAATTCAATTATTAATAAAAAATATGTTATGGGTTTCCATACGAAACATTAATTAAAGAATTAGACAAACAAAATAAAGAATGGTCTAAACAGGATGTAAAATTATTGGTATACAATAACGTTAGTGAACTCATAAAAAATTAAAATTAGAATAAATTGTTTCCTGGATTCATTGACTATGCCAACTAAAAGTACTGCATGACTTTCTCACTATGCTTAATAGAGGGTAGGCCCTATAAATCACAATTAACCTTTCTTTTGATATATATATCTTTACCGTAGCAAAAGGATGAAGCATTTAATAATGTTTATTAATTGCAATTAATGACAAGGATATCATAACATTTAGAAAAATGCTACCTAGGATATAGAATGATAGTATCTAACATATGTTATGATATATATTAATGACATCCGATAAGTGTGGTGGAAAACACTCAAGGGTTTGATAAATATGCTATAGCATTTAAGAAAGCTGTGAAAAGTAGTTTGGTACGTGACATGGATTCTTCAATGTGGTAAAGTAAAACTAGATTCCTTGCACTATGCATCCAATGAGTGGCATTTTAAAAGCTAATATTAATAAGAAAAAGTATGTGACACCCTGACCTCAGGTTTGGACTTCCCGATGCCTGCTCATCGGTTTATCGTCCCCTAAACAGGAGTTGTCAATCTCTAAATCAATCTCACTTTACTGACTCTTTAAAATTTCTCAAAATTCAAGAAGATTTATCAGATGAAATATAAAACTAGTTTTCTTGTCAGTGAAGTATTTAAAACAAAACTGAAACTGTTTCACCTAAAATATAAGTAATAGATAATGTGAAATAATCAAAGTAAATCCACAGCGGATAAAATCATAAAAACGTCATACATGAGCCTAACCAGGCAAAATCCAAAAATTATAATAAATACATGTAAAAACAGTTAATTGAAAATTAAGAAAGGCACATACCCGGTTCAATTACAATATAAAAAAAAGAGATAACCCATAATACCAAAGTTAAAAGCACCCTGTCCAGAACCACCTCCCCCTGAGGTTTCCAATCAAAATTGAAGCTCTTGACGTAGGTCACTGTACACTACGTCTGCATATACCTGAAAAATAATCTTAGGGTGAGCTCAAAAGTTCAGTGGATCATTCCTACACATCATCAACATTATACAAACCAGCATTCAAAACATTACAAGCACTTTCAAAAATTAAGCGTTTCAAGCATTAAATTGTCTTGTCACAATCCTAATGACCTAAAGAGAATCCACTCCTGGTATTTCCTGTAATCCATGAGTGACTCTCAGTACGCAGTCTAGCGATATCGTCATGATTTCTCTAGGTAAGCACTCCAGCTATACCATCATGACATAACTCTCTAGGTATGTGCGTTAAAGATACCAATCACGAGTTACCCCAGGTATACAATCTAGCTATACCCTTAGGATTACTGTCTAAGAAAGGGTAACACTCTCCAGTAGTTGCCAACTTCCAAAAACAATTCAGCTGTTATCCAACAGTTATAGGGTGGAAATATCCATGATGTGCCCAAACAATGAGCAATCCTACACTGTATGGAGAGGTACAGTGTGTCTGCGGCAACTCATCGCTTCAGTACGTTTATTCTTAAAATCCTTCAAGTTCATTTAGTTTCACAAGCATTTGTATTCACAACACATCATCATGAAGCAAAACTAACAAGAATAAATAATGAAACGAATGCAACGAGGAAAACATGAATTCGATTAATCATGCTAGAAAGTTGTAACTAGACATCAGGATTTTCAACCATTCACTTCAATCAAACGCAACAGTAATCTTATCATGCTGCTAAATTTTTTGAACTAGCAAACATAATGTTCTGAATCAAAATTTGTATAATAGAGATGAGTAAGAAAATCCCACCCACCTGATATTTTTGGATCTCCTTTGCATCGCTCCGCAGATATTTAAAGCTCTAAAACCATTAATCTACAATTAAAAAATTATAATAAACCTTTTTAAGTTCCTATTTTTTCTTCAAAATTAAATAAAACAAATTTCAATCTTAAAACCCTTCAAAAATTCCTTTGACTCTCAAATAAATAATTTATACTTAAATAGGAAATTTTAATATTTGCATCTGGATTCCAAATAAATTAAATTTTCGATCTTCGAATCCACACAACCCCCTGAACTTAGATAATAATCCTTTTTCCACATCAATTTAATAGTTTCAGAATTGTAAACAAATCATAGATTTATAATCATAAATAAAACTATTTCTAATAAACGAGAATATAAAGTATAAAACTTTCAATTAAATAATATCCCATTTTCCTGTCTCTGCTTCATGGCTTCTTGAGTTTCCAACCTGTTCTACACATTTCATATAATTCAAAGAATTTCATTTCTATCTAATTTCAATTCAAGAATCAGTAAAAATAAATCTTTATACCTCTCTGCTTTCGAATCTTCATTCAAAACCCCTTCCAAAATGAGGTTTAATGTCCTCGGTTATGTTCCGGAGCGTTCCTAATGTCGAAACCCCCTTCGCAACGTATTCTTCACAAATCTGATATCTTTTATGCTCTAAAACCTTCTTAAAAGTCCCTCAAACAAACAACTAAAGATCTCATTTCGTTTTTGAAGCTTTTCTATGCAAAACCCCCAATCTAGGGCATCTTTTTGTCATTTTCGTGCTTTGTTCATCAAGGATCTTTTGCACAAAATGTGAAGGCGTCAATGGCAGCTATTTGTGCACAGAAATGACGAGCTAGGGCAACAATCTTCCACTCTTTCATGCCCAAAAAAATCGAATGCAGCAATGGCCCTTCACTTCGTTCTTCGCACAAAGCATGTAGCTCCTTCTTCGTTCTTCTTCTTCTTCATCCAAACACAGCAGATCTGTGTTTCTTCTTTGCGCAGGACATAGCTACATAACAACTTCGATCTCTCCTTCTTCATTCAATAAATCACACAACACACAGATCCCTTCTTCTTCCTCGTGCAGACAACACCACGCAGCCTCCTTTCTTCTGTTTTCTCTCACGCCAGAATGTCGTCGTATTCTTTCTTCTTTTTCAACATAGATTTCTGCGATTTTGGGTTCTTCTTCTTCGTCGCAGCTCGCAAACCCTCTTCTTTGCCCTTGTTCTTCACGCAGCTTCTAGTCCCTTCTTTGTTTTTTTGTTTTTTTTTCTAGCTCTTTCTTTCTAAAATTCCAACCACAACTACATTTATACATATTATGATTTTCCTTTGGTCGGTTTTTTGCTCCAATAATCTCACCTTATGGAAATCAAAATGTTTTATTTTCAATTTTCCTTTTTCTACTTATTCAATTATTTATTTTGCATTGTCTTTTATTTGCAAAGTGATGTGTACGTATGAGAGTAAATTCCATTCATTTTCTTTTTCGCACCTCTCGCGTCTTCATACCCACGCAAGCATCATATTATTTTTCTCCCAAACATAAATTTCATTTTATATTTTCAACCCAAAGTTTACATCACATATATGTAATAAAAACATTTATTTTATTTCTTGATTAATTATTATATATTTTTATTTTAATTGCAACGTGCACACGTTGGAAAAATTTTGGTTATTACAAAGTAAATAAAAAATAAATTTGCCGGTGAAGCATTATTAGCTTTGAAATCTAAATTTCATGCTCAAATTTATATTTTAGCTAAGAAATAACCTTTTAAGTTAAGAAATTTGTAGCTAATTCCCTCTTTTAATGTAGTATTTTCACATGTATGAAGTTTGTTGGTGAAGTAAGTGAAATAAAGCTATCTTTAAAGTCGTCAAGATTATTTTTTAACTCAATAAAATTAGTTAATTTTATTTAGTTAATTTCTTTTAAATATTAATTTCTTTTTATTAATTTTTAAATCATATAGTGAGTCTATTAATGCAAAAACAGCGGATTCATCACAGACTAGGATCATGCAAAAATAGTGGCAGAATATTAATATAATGACAAACACAATTACAAGGACGATAACAAGCCAAAGAGGTAAGACGCCAAACAACTTAGACACATGAGACATCACCATACATAAAGAGAAGAAAACTAGTGAAAACAAAAGCCTCAACTCAAAGAAAACTAACAAATACAAAGACAAGACTCAAGACTAGAACAGGGCTCTTCGATGCCTCCAAAGGAAGAAATGAGCTCCTTACACAGATCTTTGAACAAGTGTGCCAACGCTTGGGGG
>JAJIYU010001419.1:0-36858 GCA_030144865.1 Tinospora cordifolia | reverse complement strand
AGTTATATAACAAAGATGCTGATAAAGACGATTCTGATGATGATAATATTTTCGAAGATGTCAATATTGAAACTCTAAAAGAAATTCCTCTTGTTGATGATTGATGAAGATTTGATTTGTTTTTGTTGACTTGTGACTTTTGAGACTTTTTGAAATGGTATAAAGTATGTGAATTTATGATGATCATGATTCACGAGTTTATTATGATGTGTTATCTAATTCTAATATATATTATTTATTTATAATTTTATAATTCATGTAATTAATTAATTAAATTTAATTATAAATTATTAAAAAATTATATATATATATATATATATATATAAGTGAGGGGCTAATAAATAAATAAATAATTTTTTTAGGGACCTCTAAATAATTATTTTGAGGACCGCCTAGGCCCCGCCTCGCCTTATGATGGCTTAATGCCTTAAACCGCCTTACCGCCTTGACAACACTGATTTGAAGCTTTTTTTGACTAGCAGCCTAAAGCTTTCTTGAGATGCATCTCATTATGAAGCCTATAAATAGGATCGTTCTCTTCGTCACAAATTATTCCATATAGAATAGAAATCCTAAAACAATAAGCATTAAAGAGTGTGAAGTAATCGTGACTAAAATTTTTTTGGAAAGTGTTGTATTTTATTCTAAGTGTAAGGAATTTGTAAAAATTACATTGTAATGGTTTGAGAGTCAGAGTACAAGTAACTTAATTTACCTGTCCAATCGATTATACTTGGCATAATACTCTCCCTCACACATGAGAGCATGTAGAACTATTATGAGGAGTTCTAAATATAAGCTTTCCATAATCAAAAACTCCCGTGCGATAGTAGAACTAGCTTCACCTTTTTCTCATCATTCCTCATCCCCCTCTTGGAACTGATTCCTTATCTAGAGCCCTAACGCATAGGGAAATGACGAAGGTAGATCTATCATTCTTTTTCACCTGTTCTGGGCTGCTCGATATTGAGTTTGGCCTCTACTGGTTAGTTTTCTTTTAAATCCTTCCGCCATTCGTTATTTAGAACCACCCACGATCCTCATTCCCCCTAGCTTCTATTATTTTGCAGGCACAGGTTACTCCTAAAGTTAAAGTTTTGGGTGGTGCACAAAAGACTAAATGCTATGGGCTTTTTGCCAAGAAAGTTAACCACCACTTGCAGTTCTTCACATTGTTGTGTTTTCAGATTTTAGGAGGGAGAGAGATGGACCAGTTAGTTGTCCTTTTACCATTAACATATGCAACTGGTCTAGTGTTTTACTCTGGGAACAGATTCCTAGTTCCATGTTCCTTGGAGGAGTGTTTTGTTTGCTGCTAGGGATGATTGTCACTGATGTGTGCATAGAGGCTGCCACAATCGCTTGTCTTTCCACACTTTGGATGTTGTGGTCGGAAAGGAATGAGTGACCATTCTATGGTCATTCTAGGAATGGCTACCAGTTTGTCTTGTATCTTGTGGGTTGCCGGGTGGGTGGATTGTTGGGTTCCTCAAACAGCTTGGTTTGCTTGTTGAGTGGTCTTATATATATATACTTTTTCCTTTTTGGCTTCATCGTTCTATCATATATATACATACAGTTTCTTTTCAGAAGAAAGAAATTGCTTTACTTACAAGCTATAGTTGGTAGGTGTAAAGGCCTAATACAATTTCATGTATACCTGGCAGTCATATAGAGCCTCATCTTGCACATGGAAGGACTAAAAGGAAATTAAAGACAAGGATAAATTTCAACTGTATGAATTGGAAACATGCAAATGCTAACTACGTGTAGTTGGCCTCTACCATCAACTATAGCCTTTTGGTCAACCAAATTCTAACACTCGTTGTTGCCACTGAAGACCAAGGAGAACAATGAATGGAAGGCAAGCTCCTGGGGATGGATTCAATTGGAAAAGTTATACAAGGGAGAGCTGTCTTGAATGGCTTTTCTACTTGAATCAAGCTTGTCTACCTTCTTTTGGAGGACAGGTGGCTGGCAATCTTAAACTGGCTGATCAATTTCCCCACCTTCACAGTATATACACAGTGCACCATCAACTATGGCTTCCTACATTATTGATTTACCAGATAACCAAGCACAACCCTCGTCTTGGAACCTTAATTTTTGTAGAGCACTAACACCATTAGAGAGCGAGGGAAAATGAACAACCTTCTTTCCAAACTACTCACCATGACCCTTTCACCTATCCCAGACAGAATTCTATGAGGCCCGATGCCTTGAAAAGATTCACTTGTAAATCTATGTTATCTATACTCATACCCTCTGGCCTTCATACATTATCCCTATGCTTCTCTTATATCTGGCAGGGATATATACCATCAAAAGTAAACAAAATTTGGTGGATTCTAGCTCATAGGAAGTAGCTTGTAATACTTGAGAAATGCTGCAGAAAAGGACGCCAAATACCTGCATTTTGCCACATTGCCGTGTGTTTAACGTGAAGGAAGGTGACCATTTAGAACATATTTTCTTCCCATGCCCATTAGCAACAAATATGTGGAAGAACTGGTACTCATTCTTGGGGGGTAGATTTCTTTTGGGGACTTTGTGTCATATGCCATTGTTATCAAAGGACGTAAGGGCTTAGAGGTTAAGCATTATGTACAATTTGGCTCGAATGAAATAGTAGGATTTTCTGAGATTCAGTTAAGACTGAAAAATCATATTCAGGTAGGGATTAAGTTGTAAGCTAGTTCATGGGTTGCTACCTCATTATTGCTTCTCCAGTAGGTAAGGGATCCTCAATTGCTGATTGATTGTTCAGCTGGAATAATTGTTTGTGTGTAAGCATTTTTATTGTAGGTTAGGAAGAGGTTAGGGGTAATAGGGATGTAAGTACTCATCACTACTGTTATCGATGTAAAGTTTACCTCATAAATGAATTTCTTGTTTGTTTCTTCTCCAAAAAAAAAAAAAAAAAGAAAGAGATAATCTTCTAAATGTTTGGACTGAAGACCAGCAAGTTGATGGCCTGAGTCTGGAGATTTAAAGCTGTTAGTCAAGTTCCCATTGTTAACTTTTTTCTATCGTTAAATTGTAATCTCTAAGAAGAGTAGAGGTTAGTATGCCCTTTTTTTTTCAATTTTTTGTAATTATTTGAATTCATCTTTTCTAATAAAAAATAAGAGGTATAGCCATTACCAGAAACAAGCATTGAAAAAAAAAAAATTGCTTATTGACTTATATCTGGTAGACATCTGCTGCTGATTTAGAATAGCAGTGGATGATAGAGTTAACAAACAGAAGCTAGATTCCAAAAGCTGGCAAAAAGAAAGTCAGGCCACTTCAAAACTTAGCGTTATAATACTCACAAAGTTAGAATGATGTTGATTGAACAGGCTGTTCCTGTTTAAAATGTGGATTCCTAACTTTTGTTAATACGAAACTTGTCCTCTCCACTAAATTTGAGCATTTCTGTTTTGAGGACAGCTCATTATGTAATCTGCAAATTTGAGGGAGAGATGATAGTTTCTCTCAGATTCTTGCAAATTCTCACCCGGAAGTATATATTATGTATTTCAGGATTTCTGCAATGAGAAAGAATGTTCTTGCTAAGTGCTACGGGGGAGATGTTACTCGGAAAAGGAAGCTGCTGGAAAAGCAGAAGGAAGGAAAGAAGCGCATGAAACGAGTAGGTTCTGTTGATATACCACAGGAGGCTTTTCACGAATTGTTGAAAGTGTCCTGAAGGAGGCATTTTTGAAGATAAGCAGAAGTTTCTGCAACTAAGTTATAGATATTATATTACTCTTTTCTCAAACTTGTATCATGGAATTGCATCGGTCATTACCAATCAGAAAATGAAAACAATGTTTCCCATTGGAAAGTGAACTCCCTCAATAAAATTCTATTTTCACATTTTTCGGTTGCAATTCTTATAGGTCCAAAAGAGTTCATCTTACAGGAAAATTATTACATATTTTTCAACTGTTCATCAACTCCATTATGGCAAGTCCAAAGTAATTATCAAAGTGGTTTGATGGTTCATAAATGAAACAAGAAATCACATCTCTGAGTGTAATGACTCCGACAACACCTTCTTCATCACCAGCTACCACATAAACCCTGTGAACCTGGTTTAAGGCAAGGCTGTCTATTACATTGCCTAGGCATGAATCAAGCTTGCATGTTATTGGTGGAACTACTTTCCCAAATTCTTCAGATGTATTTGAGATAGTGTTTATGAAATCGAAGACAGTTAGCTGTCTGTAGATCACCAAAATAAATAAAACGCAGGAAATTACGATTAGCTAGACAATTCATTAATTTATTTATAGCCTAGATGATTATGTTAGTGGTTAAGAATATATACCTGAAATTGGAAAAGAGGTCAGGTTTGAGCAACAGGTATCTGATATCTGTGATGCTTACATTCCCCATGATTTTCTTCCTGGGGCCTTCAACAACTGGAAGGCCACCAATTTGGTTGTCCTTCATCTTCTTAAAGGCTTCAAGAATCAGCTCATCTTTCCCAATGCTAATAACCTGAACGTCACACACAAACTTAAACAGCTACCTACCCAAACCATGCATCTTGGGTTTCAAAGATTTATGCAACAGTAATGAAAATTAGACCAAAAGGACCTACTAATACTACTACTACTACCAGTTAGTGGCAGTTAGAATAACATGATAAGCTAGCTACACCACATACTTCATTATAAGACATGAAAGGAAGTCCAAGATCAGAAATCGGACAAGATGCAATGCAATCAAACCAGTCCCTCCCTTTGCACTGTTGAAGACCTTTAATAACTGCTGATTGAGTAATGAAGTTCTTGACAAAGGGCACCCCAGGCTCTATCACGGGAACATTCCTCAATCTGTACTTAGACAAAAGCAACAACACACTCAACATAGAACTATCAGTTGCAACTGGTAGGAAAGGAGTCCACCGGAATGACCTCAAGATTTGCCTCACCTGGAACATTTTCTTGTTAGAAATCCCCACAAAACCTCAACTTCACAAGTTCTAAATTAATCTGGGAAAGGATGGCTTACTTTTGTCGACTTGAAAGGCTCTTCCTGAAGAAGAACTTTGTAGAATTCCTCCCCAAGGCTAGCTGCAGCAGTAGGAGCATCCTTTCCCATCCCTCTCTCTGCAGCCATGCCACCTGCTGCCGCTGCACCTACTGCTGCAACAGTAAGCCCAGCAATGGCAATAGGCCCGGTTGCACCCAATGCCAACGCTCCAATGGCACCAACAGCACCAGCACCTACACCAAGCGCAGCAGCTGAACCAGCAGATAGAGCAACTGCAGCAAGTTCTGCATTCTCAAGAACCCAGAGAACAATTGCTGAATAGTCTATGATTCCCAGATATCCGTCCCTCCAATCTAAACTATCTCCAGCATCTGGATTCCTCACTGGTGCAGACATTATATTGCTCTCTGATAAAATTTTTACCGCCTTGGAGATCGACGTGTCTGCTAGAATTTCTATCACTGCAAGGTCACAGCATGGTGATAATACCGATTTTCATACTCATCTCTATCTTTTGCATTATATTATATGAATAAAAAGACCTCAACTGATCAGTATAACTCATAATAGGATGTGTAGCTTCATTACACAAAGGAGGTGTATGTCATGGTTAAGGGGAAGCTCTTCTCTTTGAGTCCTCTAACTTAATATCTACACTTGTTTGCCCACTTCAGAAAGGGACACTTGGCAAGCAAAGATTTTGTTTTATTTTATTTTTTGAGTGGGGTTATTATTATTATTTTTTAAGACTGAACAGAATGGCACGAAGAATTCCATTAATCACAAGTAAAATATACACCCAACTAGTGAAACTTTATCAAGTGCCATTGTTGAATCATTTGAAATCACATACATGAAATCATCAAGATATCCAAAATACAAAAAAAAAGGAAAAAAAAAAACTAGATAAGAAATATAGAAGAATTGAATTTTAGAATTAGTTATATGAATAAAGAATCACAATATAAAATAAAAGAGAGAGAATTTTGGTTCAATATTGGGAGACCTTTAAAATAATAAATAATTTAGAAATAGAGCGAAACTTTCACTCGTAAGAAAGCAAGGGAAACAGTAACATAAAAATTCCAACAAAAGATCTTTTTTAAAAAAAAAAAATCATTGAAATTAATCAAGCTCCAAGAGAGTTAAAAAAAAAAAATTGTGGAGAAAAAACTACTCATCAATAAAACTTCACCATTAACCAACAAAAAAGAAGACTAAATGATAGAGTGGCAAAATTAAGGATGAAGTTGTTTAGAACAGTTTTTCCAATGCCAAACAACATAGCTCCAAAATTAAGAACGAGAAAAAAAAAATCATATAGATACAAATCAACAATAGAAAATGAGAAATCAAATATATGAAGAACACAAGGAGCTCCAAGGGAAAATGAATCGCCACAAGAAATATTTAGATTTGGGCCTTTGGTGATGAGAGCATATGTAACCAATGGATTTTTTTTCTCTACTTTGATAATTAAATAACTCAAAATACATAAAAATAAAGACATTAAATTGGAAGAAAATCAAATGAAGTTCTTAAAAAAAATAAAAATAATACATTAAATTAAGAGAATTTAGTTTTTCTTTATAGGCGATACAAAAATTTCACGACCTCTTCAACCTCACATAGATGATTCAATTCATCCGCAGACACATACAAAATACAAATAAAATTACAAAAAACAAATAGAATTAGTATTATCTTGATATGATTTCAATGGGTCTTATTCCACTCACTATACTTTCTTTTGCAACAAAACTGACCTATTTTTGTGTCTACTTTTGACTGTTGAATATGGCACACAACATACTTAGTACAATGATTACTATGAGAAAAAGAGAAGAGAATACAAACTTTTTCTTGCTTCAAAATGTTATATACACGAGATATTTATGAGTACAGAATGATATATGAAAACACATGTAACCTCTTCCTAACCCAAAAAAACATAAAGAGAGTCACTAAATAAGTTCTATACACCACTTTTGTAATTAATAAATTTGCAGAAAGGTGGAATAAGTTCTAGACGCCTCTTTTAATTTATGAACCACAACTTATAAAATTAAAACACCCAAATTCCTAGTACAAAAGTATTATATCAAAAGACTCATATAGACTCCTTGTGATTAATAGGTTTGTAATGAAGCTAGCTATTAAATAAGTTCTAGACACCACTTTCATAAATCTTAACTTCTAGAATTAAAATATATAATACTTGAAATTTTAGAAGACAGTGATGTTGCATCCTCATTTCAATTTTTAAAAAAAATTAAGAAAAAATCTTAAATGCAACAGTGAGTATGATCACACACACACACACATATATATGCATATGATCACATTACTTAATTAGTGAGTATCAAAATCAAATACATTGCTAAGAAATTGATTGGGGAATCATGTCTGTACCTTTTCCGCCTGGAACCTCAGGGAAAGATGATACAGGGATTTTTGAAAATGCCGTAGTTAGGGACTCTTGCAAAGAAAGCGGCAACTTCTTTCTAGATTGAATTGTCTCAAAATACTCATCACAACTTGGAATAGTACTTGAAGTTATTGGTTTTAATTCTTTATTTTCTGCCATTTCTGTGTGCATAGAAGGCAAGCAAACACAAATAATATTTATACAGTGGTGATGAAATTATATACATAAACAACATTTTAACTTAGTACGAGAGATTTGGGTTAATAATGAAGCAAAACAAAGAAATTATAAGAAACTATATAGCATAGGAACTTCTCCAATTCCATATATGCTTTAACATTCCTTCCTCAATTCCCCATTTAATATAACTGTAAAGTATTTTGTCGAGGGAACACAAAATCTTTTCTTCAAAAATAGTTTCTCAAACAGGTTTGATTTTACAAGAAAAAAAATGATTATTTTACACTTACGAGCTAAAAAAAAAGACCTTGAATGATTTCTCTCCCTCTCTCTCTCTCTCTCTCTTTTTTTTTTTTTGAAAATAATCAACTTCCTTGGCAAAAAAAAAAAAAATCATTTTTGAAATCTGTTGAATTGAACAAAATTTTTAAGTAGACTGTATCCAAGGCATAATAAATCAAACAGAGATCTTAGATAAGGAGAAGTTTTATGAAATTTATATGCAAATATAATATATTGTACTAAAATTTTCTTATCATAGCTGTGAAAAATCTTGATGAGAAATGAAAAAGGCTTAAAAAGTTATTGTATTAAGAATAACAGAATTTCTCTATTTGCTCAAACTTTTTTTCTTTTGAAAAAAATAACATTTTTCACATCAATCGAATTCCACGGAAAAAAAACATTAAAAGCATTTAGATGGTCTTACTTGCATTTCCTGTTGACGATTGAAGAAGAACTAAATTAAAAAAAAAAAAAAAGAAAAAAGTTGAAAGGTAAAAGAGAAATCAATGGCATGACATACCTTTTGATCGGGATGAAAACACAAACCCAAAAGGCCAATCGCTCTCTTTCTTAACGTTATTATGTGGAGGGAACGACACGTTTGCTCTCGTCTTCCACGTGCACTGCGACATGGCCACGTGTCAACATTAGCAGGAATGACGTATCTTGAAAAAGTCAGCCGAAATAGCATTGGGTCAGACAAAAACATCATGGGCCGGTAAAACAGGCCGGACTTGACATCTTGGGCCCAAAGGCACATGTTCCTACATGAAAATGTTGAAACGCACTTTCCCACAATATTTTAAAATATATTACAATAATACTAAATATTTTAACTTTATATAAATATTAAATATTAATTATAAAAATAACAAAAATATAAAATAGTCTGTCAGAGAACAACAGTCCGGCGAGCATCACTTCGACCGGCGAACAGCAACAGTGCGGCAAGTATCACTCCGGCCGGCGAGCATCACTTCAGCCGGTGAGCAGCAACAGTTTGGCGAGCAACACTCCGGCCGGCGAACAGCAACAGTTAGGCAAGCATCACTCCGGCCGGTGAGCAGTAACACTCCGACCGGCGAACAACAACAGTCCGGCGAGTATCACTCCAGCAACAGTCTGTATATTGTTCGTATATTATCTGTATATTATTCACATATAAATATGTATATAATATATAATTAATATTCGTATATTATATATATATTTTTTGTATATTATTCGTATACAATATATATATTATACATATATAGTATATTATCGGTATATTATTTGTATATAATATGTATATTATACGTATATAATATATTACCATTTGCTGAACACTCTGCGCCTGACCACCGGTCTCCGCCGCACCGCCGGCTCCACTACCCCAAAGCCACCACCTGAACCCTTGGACCACCTATTCGCATACTTCCTTGCCGCTCTGTCACATATCTCTTCCACATCAGTCGATCTCGGCCCCCTCTCCGGCGTGAAAAACTTCAGCCCGTTTCAAGTATATGGCAAGTGAGACGCCGTCATCTGCAAAACATACCAACATAACCAGCATGTCTTAGACCGAAAAACACAGCTGTGCTCAACGAAGCCCCGGAAAGGCAAGGGTCTCTTCCAAGGGACACCTTGACTGTTTCATCCATGCTTGATCTTTCTAGTTTCCTTTTTAATTGATCAATAACCCACTCACCAAAGTGATGTGCAGAAATCGGCAGAAATCAGCGAAAATCGACAGAAATCGGCAAAAACTAGAGAACTCGCGGCAGCAAGAAAAACCAGCGAAGAAAGAAGGCGGTTGGCAGAGAAGATCGGGAAGAACAGAGTGGCTATGGCTTTGTGAGACCAGACGACGGCGAAGACGAATTTGTCTAGAAGATAAACCAATAGCAGCTTGCTGCTTTCTTCTTTTTTTTCCAAGGGACACCTTGACCGTTTCGGCCCTCTTCTTCATCACGCACAGAAAACACAGTAGCAGCTTGTTGCTTTCTTCTTTTTCTTCCTCGCACAGACAACACTAGCAGCTGTCGTTGCTTCTTCTTTCTATTCTTCCTTCTTCGTTGTGTAGGGAGCACACTAGAAGCAAGCTGGTTTTCTTCTTCTTCGCAGACAGCGTAGATCACGCCTTCTTCTTTGTGCGAGATGCAACAGCGACATGCATAAGAACAAGTTTGTTGTTGCGTCATTCTTCTTCCTTACGCAAGAACGAACCAAGTGCGTTCTTCTTCTTCATTTCACGTAGAACATGCACACTAGCAGCAACACAGACGCAGTAGCAGCCGTTCTTCTTCATTTGTGTACCAACTTTGCTTCTTCTTCGTTTCGATCTTCTTCCTCACTCAAGAACACACAGATTTGTGTTCGTTCATTTGTTCTTTGCGCACAACAACTACATGCGTTTTTCTTCTTCATTTCACCCAAAAATGCAGTAGAACGTGTTCTTCTTCTTCTTTGTGCGGATAACACAGAGCACGTAGCAGATCTTCATTTCATTCCTCTTTTCTTTGCAAAGGAAATGCACAACATGCTTTTCGATCTTCTTCCTCACTCAAGAACACACAGATTTGTGTTCGTTCATTTGTTCTTTGCGCACAACAACTACATGCGTTTTCCTTCTTCATTTCACCCAAAAATGCAGTAGAACGCGTTCTTCTTCTTCTTTGTGCGGATAACACAGAGCACGTAGCAGATCTTCATTTCATTCCTCTTTTCTTTGCAAAGGAAATGCACAGCATGCTAGTCTTCTTCTTTGTGGCTCAGGATCGTTCCACCAACAACAGATCTGCACCAGATCTGGCGTTCCCCTCTTTTTCCTCTCGAGAATCGCAGTTGAAATCTTTTTTCTGGTTCCTTCTTCTTCATTCTTCATCTTTCCTGTGTTCTCACGCAGAAACGCATACAGAAAATAGAACGACGGCGGTAGAGTGCAGAGGAAGCAGCCAGCAAGTGCAGGGGAGGAACGACCAGCGACGGTGCTGTAGTGGTGGTGGTGCAGCAGCGGTGAGTGTACAAGCAACAACGGCGAGCAGAAGATGGGGCAAGCACACGGTATTAATGAAAATAAAATGAAAATGTTGATATAAATGATAAAACGAAAGTTAAACGAAAATTTTTTGAAAATATTTTTATAATAATGTTATTTTCTGTAATTTCCTCTATGCAAAACTACACGCAACACGTGTGTCCACAAACAAATCATCAAAATTTGTTACCATACATAATGTTACGCATGCAAACCCATAAAAATTAGGGAAATGCTAAGTAAACATACCAACAAACTCAATATATAAACTAGGATATCCATATAACACTATGTGCAGCCTAAGTGAATACTATTGAAAAAAAAAATACCTTTCTATATAGTATTTTGAAATATATTACTATTTCAACCTTATACAAGTATCGAGATATTAATTACAAAAATAATAAAAGGAGCACAAGCAGATGAACGGAAGGCGATGGCGTAAAATAGTTCGGTGAACAATAATTTTTCTTCTTCTTCTTCTTCTTCTTCTTCATTGCGAGATCTGATTGTGATAGTTCGACAGGCAATAGTTAGGCGAACAATAGTTCAATGAACAACAACAGTTCTTCTTCTTCAAAAGATCTGATTTTGATCTTTCCTGTGTTGTGAGCAGTGGAGCAGGGAAACCAAAAAAAAAAGAAAAGAAAAAAAAGAGTAAAAAAGGAACATGTATTATTCGTATACAAATTAGATACCATATATATATAATTAGTATTCATATATTATCTGTATATTATCCATATATAATATGTATATTATATATATACTGTATATACGACTTACTCTTGTGAGCTGCAGCAGCACAGAGAGATGAAGAAGAACAGCAGAATGGTGAGCAAAAGTTCTTCTTCTTTAGCATAGAGAGATGAAGAACTCACAGAGAGATCAAGAAGAATAGAAGAATGACAAGCAAAATTTCTTCATCATCTGTAGCACAGAGAGATTAAGAAGAACACTAGAATGACTTGCTTTTGCTCAATGGTGTACATACAGATTATGCAACTTCTTCTTCGATCCGCAGAGGCGATGGAGGAACAATAGTAATGGTAGTAGCTTCTGCTTCTTATTTTGCAGCTTCTGCAACTTCTTCGTCTTCTTCAATTAGTGGCGGCAATGGTGGAACAATAGCAGTGGTAACAACTTCTACTTCTTTTTATTCTTCATGAGATCTAAGCAATCGCAAGAATTGTGAGATCTTTTTTTTTTTCTTCGCGACCCTAAATCAGTGATAAAAGTGTTAATATTTTTAAAATATTGATATAAGTGAAAGTTTTTAAAAAAGTCAAAATATTTTTTATAATATTTTTGGAAAAATGACATTTTTTTTATAATTTACTCAATGCTATTCAATGTTGAAGGTGACACCATCAAATATAGCTTAGTTTGTATTTATGATTTTTTTCTAGAAGATCGTTTATAAATTTGTTTTTGTCTTGATTTAGTACTAGTATAAGGGCACATGGTGTGACGAGCATCTAGAATTTAAAAGTTTTTATAGCTGAAAAAAAGTTGGAAATAAAATAGATAAAACTTAATTTTTTTTTAAAGAAAAGACGAAATATTTGACATTGTAGTATTGTATAAGCACAAATTTGGCACCATAACTAATTTAACATTTATAAAATAACCATAAGCTTAGAGGGTAATTTTGTAAGTTTGAGAAAAATGATCACACATTAGACCTTTTGTTTTTGGGGGAATTTCCATATCATATGGTATAAGCATATATAGATATAGACATGTCTCTAAGCATTGGAGTTGTCGGGACCCCTGCTCTAAGCTAAAGGCGGCCCGACTGACACAGCGGCCTGACGAACCCTCTTACCAAGACAAGTTCGCCCGACCACTGTTAAGCCCTTTGCAAATCTCATACGATCGGACGATATCAAAATAATTAGAACAATTAAAAGCAAAAGTAAGCAACAATCCAAAATAGAAGCATTTTATTTACATTAGCCTTGTCTAGAATACATATTTGACCATTTACATTAGCATAATAACGACCAACCTCAAAAGAAAAAAAGAAAAGACCACAGAAGCTGAGAAGAGAGTCGTCAGAGAGTCATGCAATCATTACACCTTTTCCCTTGTCGGCCGCCGTAGAACCTGAAATGGTGATAGAGTAGTGAGCCTATAATCAACGTGGCTTAGTGAGTAGGAAGTTCAGCCTGTCATCCATAACCAGTATTCCAAAACCATGCAAATACGTATGAGTAATAAAGATGATGTGACATTCAAAAGCATAGCATAGCATAAAAACAGTTATAAATAGTGTAATAGTTTCATAAAACATCTAAAATCCATGACAATTAAAAACGTATCCAGGTTAGGTTAATCCCAACAACCCAACCTATGGTCATCGCTCGAGCGGGTCGTAAGTTAGGCGTACTGGCCACTTGAGCGGGTGTAAGCTAGGCGTGCTTCTTGAACACCCTAACCCTACGCTCAGTCTTCAAGTATCGTCACTCAAGCGAGTTGGAAGCTAGACGCGTTAACCATATGCCCTAACCCTGCGTTTGGACCTCGAGTAAGATCTCATCGTGTACCTTGACCCCGCGCTCGGACCTCGAGCCCTCGGTCTCACTATTGTGTACATCTAACTATTTCAAAACCAATCAGATGTATTTAAACCTTGTGAAACCATGGAAACCATGACATATCATACAAGTTTTATGCAAGGAATAAAAATCACAAAAGACACTTGGGTCAAACTACTCACAGGGATGCTCTGCTCCTAACGTTCCTCTCGCGATCGGTCGCGTCTCGCTAGTACTGGGTCCTGCAAAATCGTCGTAACTTCGTATCATTAACATTGGACTTGTCTCATTCTAACCGTACATCATTAGTCAATCAATAACTTGACCTAGGCAAGGATAGTTCACCTATGTTTGTTCCACTTGCTTTAGTTGTTAAGTCGTTGTGATTGACCTTGGTTAATCTCGGTCAACCCTAGTCAACCTATCACTTGCTGACAGAGCCCCTACTAGTCAATTCTGGTCTTCATGGGGTCAATTGGGCCAAAAAGGGGTCAATATTCCAAATTGTCATAACTTAGGCACAACACTAGCCTATGGCCCCATTTGCGCAACCATTTTTTTGATTTTTCTGCGGGAAATCCATAAGTCGAATTTGTACCAAACCTAGCAGAAATGTTCTAGACTCCCTAAGGTTTTCCTAGAATTTTGAATCACCATTTTTGGACTTTATTTACTAGGTTTTCCAGGTAGAAATACAAAAACTGTACAGATCCCGTATACCCTGTGACAGCAGTGTCTGTTTGCCTAAATTGACCTACCTATACTTATCAGAATGTTCTGAAATTTTGTAGGCAACTTCTAGACATATCTAAGGGTCTCTCCACCAAATTTCAGCTCAATATATCTTGGTTTGGTCAGTCAATTTTATCTCAGAAATTTCAGCTAGATTTCAGGGAATTTCTGGGTGCATAGATTCCACTATCTTTCTATCATTCTTTCCCTCATTAAATCACAATTCTTGTGGGTTGTTTCTTGTGTCTAATTGTAGTTTACAGGTCATAACACATCCATTACTACAACCACTTTGAATCAGTAACATGCAACATCAAAAACATGTTTACCATTCCATCAATATTCTGCTATGTTCTAAGGAACACAAGAAATCTGTCCTAGCACCCTACAATCATGACATATTTGCAAGCATAACAAACTATGGGGTCTACAATGCCTCTGGTTCCAGCCCGAAAGGGTGCCTTTAGGTGTCCCAAATATAGTTCTTATTCTGGTCCCAAAGTGTTTTTATCGGCACTGTTGCAACAGTATGTCTAATAGTTAGCGACAGTGACTTATAAAACACATTAAACGTTTTAATTTTTGATTTCTACCACTTAGACACTTGAATACTCATGATAAGGAGTAGAATTATGGACCTTTACCTTAGGGACGTGCCTAAAATGGTTCAAGAGTAAGCTTTCCAAAGGTTGTTCCAACTGTTTCTGTTACACAGTTGTGACAGTGAGTAAGTAATCAGCTTCAAGGGTTCTAAAATCATGTACAAGGCCCTATTTCTTGTTCTTTAACTCTTGGAGATCAAGTAGATGTGAAAATGAGGAGAGTGAACCATTTTACCTTCAAAAAGGAACTGGAAATGGCCAAGGTCCAAGGCTCAAACGGTGGTTCCAACACACACTTTCTGGTTTTCTAGGTTTGAACAATGTGGACAGCACCTTTTTTTGATGATTTCTGCTTTAGACAACTCCTAGATTGGGCAAGCCACTTGTGGGACTTTGTAGATGGTGGAACAAGCTTCAAATCAAGCTATAGTTTGCTGGATTTGGTTAAAAATTAGGAAGATCTAAGCTTGAAAAGTTGGTTACAGAATCTGAAATTTCTGGATTTGAGCTCAAAGAAGACCTTTTTGTTGCATGTGGGTGCTTGCTTGACAAAGATGAGGGTGACATGTGGCTACCCAGGTGGCACTTAACCTCACATGCTGGATGTCCAGTTGACAGCCTTCATTGGCCAAAAGGGAGGCTATGAACTGATGGCAAAACCATAGATCTAATACCATGGATACCCATGGTTTCTTGCTAGAAATCTGCTGGAAAAATTCCCCAAAAATCACTAAAATTCGTCAAAATTCGAATTTTTTTCGCACAAAAGACAAAACAAGGGGGAGGGCTGGACCTCCCCCTCTGCTGGGCGCGTGGGCCAGCCCACGCTGGGCCCCCCGCGCTCTTGCGCGAATGGGTCAGGTCGAACGGCCCGACTAGGACTCGACCCGTGCACCGAGTCAACCCTCTTTTTTTTGTTTTTTTATTTCTTATTTCCTTGTACACATTTATACACCCACATATACATGTATTTTATATCAAAATTTTGCATTTTTCTTCTTTTAAAATCATAAATTGTCTAATTCATCACTTTCCATCAAAATACCACTATTATACCTCATTTTATCATTTATTTAATCATTTTCTCCAAAAATTGAATAATTTCTCCAAAAATCATATTTTTCTTCCAAAAATTCCATTTATCATTTTAAAAATCCAATAATTGTTCCAAAAATTTATAAATCAATCCTATAAATTATTATCCTCAAGAAAACATATTTTCCTAATATTTCAGTGTGTTTTCTCCTAAAAATTGTATTTTCTCATATTATTATCATTTTCTTAAATAATTAACTCAAAATTAGAAAAAATTGGGGATAACTCTGTATTTTCTCATTAAAATTTTAAAAAATACATAGAGTACATATATGTCGGATCCGTCAATCCTATGCCAAAGATATGGGTCGTCACAGGAGTGCTATGATCATAAATAGAAAACTTTATTTTTTATTTTTTAATTTTTGTTAAAAAATTATGATGGCTAAGAGAGCATGACATTTATTTAAGTTGGATATTTTTTGAAAAGAAGAAATGGTCCTTTTAAATAAAAAGAAAATAAAGATGGTTTGATGAGTAGATAATTTGTGATTAGATATTTGAGGTAAAACTGAGTCTTTTTTTTTTTCTTAAATATTCATAATGTCTTGACTTATTTTATTTAATTTTTCAGTTCAACCTTAAGAAAAGGACGACAATTTGGGTATTATAAAAAAAATTGGTTTACAATAAATAAATTAAGAGCTATTTCCTTTATCTATGTATAATATAGATATAGATAAAAGTTACATTTAACATAAAGAGCTAGTGAATAATAATAATAATAATAATAAAAAAGAAAGGAAGTAGATACGTGAATCGATGTTCAGAGGAAAATGATGAAGTAACACTCAGATTATAAGGTTACGTTCAAAGTGTACATATTGAGCTTCAAGACAACATCACTCTCGATAAGATTAATAGAAATTAAGCTAAAAAATAAAAGTTCTAGTAGCCTAACCTTGAAAGTTGATAATGCATGGGTCTTATTAACAAATATATATTTAACATGATTATCATAACTTCTGTTGTATCAATGCTCAGTAGGAGACGTATCGGCTTTGTTCTTAGGAGAAGAGAATGACAACGAAGATGGGAGACGCGTGAAGCTTGCTTGTTGATCAGGTCTCAGAGTAGAAGAAGAAAAAGATGGCGATCTGTTCGACAAACTCGTAGGGCACTCGATTCTGTTCCCACTTGGGGCAGTTGAAATGGCAGAAGAGTTCTTTCCGAGTACAGTAGAACTCCCAGTCCCCGCATCAGCTCCTACAATCGTGGATGTAATTGCAGCAGCAAGTGCTGATCGAAAACTCGGGTCTGATGCTATTGCCTTAGTAGCAGCGGCAATTGTCTCCGTGGAGATCAATGGCTGCTCCGGACGATCATTTACAGGGGTCATATTGTTCTTGTAACGATAATAGCCATGATAAATATGATTGTCATTATTGTGGTATCCACTGGGGCCCAAGGATGGTGGTTGTAAAGAAATGGTATTATTATGATGATTGGGCGCAGAGGAGTAGAAGCAGTAGCTTGTTCTTGGTGTTATAGAGAAAGTTGAAGAAGAAGAAGAAGACTTACCAACGTAATTTGATTGAGTAGTACTGGAGAAAAGCAGAGATGATGGGGGGGTTGCAGTGAGGTCTAGAGTGATGGTTGGATGAGAATTATGAGGCAGTGAAGGTGAAATGGATGAATAATTTGGTGATGATGAATGGAAGAAATACGTTGGTCTTGAATTATAATTAGGAATATTAATACCTGAAGAATTGTTATTAGAAGAAAAGTTTAATAATCCGTGGAGATTGGCAGAAGCAGTGGTGTTGGATGAGGTTGGAAAAGATGGTGAAGATGAGTTCGATGAAGAAGAAGTGAGCATGAAAGCTGCCGCAGAGGTGGTGGAAGCCATTGCAGTCGCTGCAACAGGAAGTGGGTGGTTGTGTGTTCCTTCATATGTGGTGATCAAGATCGACCTGTCCTCAGCACATCTTTGCACCTGAAAACATAGGCGAGGATAAAAATTATATGTATAGTTACCATGGCATGCATGCAGTACTGGTCCAGAATAATCAGATATTCAATCAGGCCTTTAGTTAACTACAAAATAATCAGGCAAGAGATTATCTCGGGCATGCATAAGGAAGTACTTTTTAACAATAAAAAGTTACTCCTAAAAGTTACTCCTAAGTTACTCCCAAATAATTAATAATCTGAATGAGCATAAATCAATTGAACTATAAGAATATATAAATTTAACGTGGTTCAATTTATCATTTATGTCTACAGAACATGAAAAATAATCTATTATAAGAGATACAAAAAGGTTACAACTTATTATCAAATCCTTCAAAATTTTTTCATACGAAAGTGTTCTCGTACAAAACCTAAATCCTCACTGATACCTCTCACATACTTCAACAAGAGTTTATATAAGAAAAAAGTCTTAATTAATTTCTACTTTCTAATTAGTTTTCAAAATACAGAACTAAATAAGTTGTGAACATTAAGAAAGAAATTAGTACTAAAGAAACTATTACTAATTTGAATTTCATATCGAGTAGTTTAGAGCTATTTAATATCTAATAATTTCTACCTTTATGAAAACCACTTTAATCATATTACTATATTTTCATCTCCACATATACTCAAAGGTACTCATATGCAAATAACATTCTTATAATTGACATGTCTATTACTTACACCTTTTGTAATAGTTGGGTTTACATTTGCTACCGTATTTGTAAAACTCACAAATCCTTGATTTCTTTGTTCCTTAGCCATAATTTTTTTAATCGTCATTGGGACTCACATGTAAGATTCTTATCAATTGTGGCAGCTCCACCTAAAATTGTATTTTTCTACACAAAATACAAGTTATTCTTTTTAATTCCCTTCATCAAGACCAATGCATCATCTTGCACAATCTTTACAGTATCTGTTTCAATAGTGATCTTCACGCCCTTTGATTCAACTGCATCTATAGAAATGATATTTTTCTTTAAATTTGGCACATATTATGCATCACATGTCTGACTGTTCCATCATGTAACTTCAAGTTGATTGTACTCACTTCTCTAATTTTACAAGCATTCTCATTACCCATAAATATTGAATCATTATCACCCTTTTTAAATTTAGAGAACTAATCTTTATTAGGATATATATGATAAATACAACTTAAATCTAAGATCCAATCATCAAATCAAAATATTAATGATAAACAAGTTAGAACATAATCAAAATTTGTATCTTCCTCCATGTGCGTTATATTCATACTAGCATTGTTCTTGTTCTTAATCTTCGAATACTCCTTCTTCTAATGTCCACTTTGATGACAAAATGTGTATTCATCCTTGCTAATATCCTTTTCTGAAGACCTTCCCCTCAATTGCAATCTGTTTACCCCTTGTAATTAGACTCTCTAATTAAGGATCATTAGCTAGAAGGATTTTCTTTGTTATCTCACTTAAAAGAAGCATAGTTAAAACATCATAAAAATTCAAGTATCCTTTCTATTTAGCATATTAGTGGCGAAATGCTCATATGACTCAGGAAGTGAACAAAAACGAGTAAAGCTTTATCTTTATCTTTAATCTTCTAACCAATATTTAACAAATCTATAATGAGTCCATTAAATTCATTGAGGTGCTTATTCATAGTTGTATCTTCTTTCATACGAAATATATACATCTTCTCTTCATATACAACCTATTTATGCATGACTTTGCTATATATTTATCTTTCAACTTTGACCAGATCAATGCTGTAGATTTCTCGTCCCAGACACTATTCATAATCTCCTTCATCAAACATAATCTAATTATATTGCATGCCTGCAGTAAAACTCTTTTCAATTTTCATTTAACATTTTTGGAGCTAACAAAGCCTTGTATAACTTTTGTTTTATCAAGATGTATCGTACTTGTACTCGTTACATGCCAAAATCGTTCTTGCCATTAAAATTTTCTATAGCACGTTTACATTCAACACTCATAGTATTGCTCATGATATCAACAATCATATTTAATTACTGATAGATCTTGTTAGAATGAACCTATTGCAAGAAATAGAAATAAAATCTAACTTCAAATGATTTTGAAATAACACGATTTTGTGTACTAAATTCATATGTCGTGCAAATTAAGAAACAAAAAGAATACTTCCTTGACTTTTCAAACCAAAAGAAACCACTTTTTTCTTGATTTGTTTCTCTTCCTTTTGTAAACATGAGAACATTATTATTATTATTATTATTATTATTATTATTATTATTATTATTATTATGTTTTCCTTTTTTAGTGTACTCATGGCCATACAATGCATGCACTCGTAGGCACCAATAAAACAAACAATGCCTGCAGCAACATGCACCGACAATTTGTGTTCCACACACTAATGATTTGAACAAACTTTGCTTTGATCCTAATTTGTTGGTGTAACAAAAGTAGAAACTAATCAAACAAAGTGCACATATTCAAATAATTAACAACACAAACAAAGACAAATCAACTCAACTATAATAATACACAGTTTAATATAGTTCAGCATGTCACCTACATCCACTAGAGATAAGAAATAATTCAATAAAAAAAAGTTGCAACTTATAATCAAATCTACCCAATATTTAACACATATCAGTGTTAACATCAAATAGAAAACTAATATTGTCAACATCAACCATCTAACTGAATTGTCTACATCAACTGGAAGGCTAATATTAAAGAAAGTATTTATAATTTAAATTTCATATTGAATATTTAGAGCCATTGAATATCTAACACATATCAATGTTTGTTATATATAATTTTACATATATGTTGTTACATTTTCTTTTTGTTGAACACTCCATGTCCTTTAACTTAACATAAAATAAATCTAAATGTATTATGGGTATTTAATTTGTGACGATTGCTTAAGTTTTAATATTGGTACTTTTGTTTGGTTTACTATAATCGTACTTATTAATTAATAGTAAATTGTTTACCTGTTTTCTCACCGGGCAAGCCGGTGCAAGGGTGCAACGGTAATAAGCTCGAGGGCAAGGATTTCCTTTTGCAATTTTCTGACCATATTTCCTCCACTGGCATCCATCATTCATCTGTAAAAAATTTGAATGCAAAAACAATTGATTAGTAATTTTTTTTTTTTTTTTGAAATCTCAACTAGTATCTCTTATCAATTGATCTCTTCTAATTATCTTATTTTGATTTTTTTTTTGGTTGCAAGTCATTTTTATGATTATAATTAAATAAAGATTGTTTTTCTAATGCTAGCAACAATTTTATTGCATGTTTTGACAAAATGCCTAAATTGCTTGACATTTTTTAATATATAAATAAAATACTGGACCCCAAAAAAATGTTGCACGTAGACTTACGTATTTCGCTATTCTTATCAAATAATGCAGTAAACATGGAAGGTGCATGAGATTCACAGAAGGTGCAACTTTTTCTTTTATTTAATTGTAAAAGAAGCGATTTATAATAACTAACCGTTGGGGCATCGCATCTTGCTCTAACTGAAACCCTAGCTTTCTTAACAAGGGCAGGTTGTGAAACTTCGTCATCTTCATGACTTCTCACTGTCTTACTGAGCGATTTGGTTCTAGGTGGACTTGGCTCTCCAGCAACCTCCTCCTTTGTCGTCTCTTGCTCATCTATGTTGCAGTCGTCAAGAGACAACACTGGTTCTGCAGTAATACTCGGTCTCGGCTCATCATCTTGAGATTCTACTTCAGGTTTGCAGTTGTTCAATGTTAGGGCTAGATTATGATCGTTTTCTTTCAAATCCATTATCTCTTCTTTAAGCTTAAATAATTTTGATGAATGGGCGCTGCATATAGCCTCTTCTTTTCTAGGTTCATCGTTTCTAGCGCTCGAGTTTCTTCCGAGGCTAAGTGCAACATGCACTTCCGGTTCTCGATCACGATCAACATCTTTCCATTTGCTAGCTTCTTGCTGCTGGAGAATGGCCAATAAGTGCATTCTGAGAGACTCATACTGCTTCATTGCTCGACCTAGTAGTGTCTTTAACCTCTCATTTTCTTCTCTTATTATACCCACTTTGGATTTGGCACGTTCAACCTGTTCCTCCTACATTGAGGGCCAAAAATAGTGATATTGAATAATAATCATGATTGTCCAGACATACTTAATTTATTGAAATCGTGTGGTACTTCATAATTCGAAACAATCCAATTAATGTTGAAAAAAATAAAGTTATCTATGGATTTAGTCACTGGCATTTTTGTTAGAATAACTCCCGGTATAATTTCATGTTTATCTGTTTGATTAACTATGTATATTTTCTTTGATCTTTAAATTCCAAAGAGAAAAGGGTCATGAAATGTTTTCGTGATTAATAATGAAATAGTCTGTTGTTGAATAACATTTTAATTCATTTTGCTAATTAATTACCTGGTCATCTTTTTGATCTGGGAATGCGTTTGAGTTGATGTCTCGATCCTCTGATGAGCCCTGTGGAACAGAAAATACCACAAAATTCTAAATACTTCATGGCATCCCTCAGCTCTTGGGGATTAAAAAAACCCATAAAAATAATAATATTGACAACAAAATAAAATAATAATTGCAACAACACAGTTCAATGGATTGGATGCCTCAGGTATTTGATTTGATGTTAGCCTGCGTGGATATATACAGGCTAATTACTTTCCGAAGAATATTTATGTGGTCATGACGTGATGCAGCTATACATACATGTTTGCTCACAGTTAATTATTTAGTTTCTTTTGAATGAAGTCAAGCTAGATCCTCACCACTTTTCCATTGCTGCTCAGACACTTCAATGGGTTAGGTGGAGCCATCAGCTCCAAATTCTTGTCCTCATAATGGGGGTTTGCTTCATTCCCGACCTGAAAATTAATCACAGGTACAAATTTCAAGCCATATATGTAGCAAATCTCCTTTTAAGTACTTTTATTGATAATCGTTTCTCCACACAATTGCTAATATATGATAATAACCAATTTATTATTGCTCTAATTGATTAGAGAGATCTAGACAGATAGATAAAAGGATCAATAAAAGCAAAGTAATGAGTGGAAAACTTATTAATTTCTGTGTGGAATATTCAAATATGTAGTCATCCATGATTACTGAATTCATGAGAAAGCTGCCAAATTAAATCTAAAAAAAATAATTAAATTTTAGAAAGCAAGCCTTTGTAGTATTTAATTAGATCATGCATCAAAGAAGAAGAAGAAATAAGAAAGAAAAAAGATGGATATTGAACTTCTTTATGCACCTTTTGAATCATCTTAGCATCGTCATCCCCATCTTCAGACTCATGAACTACAACTTTTTCTAGCTTCTCTTCATCGAAACCAGCTTGCAGAAGAGACCCTTCTTTCATCTTTAGCAAACGTTGTAGGATAACTTCCTCAATTTGAGCTTCTTGTTAGCTCCAGCTGCTATTCTGTCCTCTATTACAAGAAAAATAAATTAATAATATTCGTTAGATCGAGAGAAATATTTATGAACCATATTCAGTCTACTAATTTAAACAAATCCAAGTCAAGACCAAGACCAATTATCTCCTTAATTCTCTCTCTTTTTTTTATTTTTTTTTATTTTTTTTGCAGCCAATTACACAGTGCTCAGCGCATATGGAAACTTCAACAATACCCCACTTGCCCTCCCCTGTCTGTCTTCACCTACGTAGAGGTCTATTTTATCCATTTAGTTCTGTATCCTGTGCTCCACGTAGCTGGGTAAATGTATACTCGTACAACTCATCCAAGCCTTTGACTTAAAGTATAATGATCACGTGCCGTTCGATATAAAAAAAAAAGAAGAGAGAGAGAAAGAGAGAGAGAGAGAGAGAGCAGCTGTATAAATTGTTGTACACAGGCGTCAACGCAGCCACAGAACGTCAGATTGCCGCTGATTTCGGGTCAAATCTCATAGCCGCCCGTCGTCACACTACGTTTCAACGCCCCGAACGTAACTTGTGTAAACTAATTAGGCTTTTGCAATAAAACCTAGAATTAGTGTTGTTTTACGAAAACATTTATTCTTGATGAAAAATTAAAGGGATCGGAGAAAATAATAAATATTTTAACCTTGTTAGTTTTTTTAATCATAAGTGAATTTATGATTTTAAACAATATCCATGATGTAACGTACGTGTGTGTATATATATAGGTTTTTTTTTTAATATTTACCCTAAATAAATATTTTATTTAGAAATATATTATACTATCTATCTTATTTTGGAATTTACCCTAGTTGGACCAATTAACAGACATATGATTAAGTTTAACAGAGTAGATCTCTTTCTCTCTCTCTCTCTCTCTCTCTCTCTCTCTCTTACATTTTTTTTCTGTTAAATGTCTACTTTTGAAAAACATGTCATTAAAGATGAGTTTTGAAAAATTGTCTTTAAGAGTCGAATGTTATGAATTCGACTTATATAGTGAAATTTGCATAAACCAACTCCCTGTCTTTGCAAAAGTAATGAAAAACTTGACTTTCTTTCACTAAATAACCAGTCATCACCAAGAAACGTTCCATACAAATTGGTATCATCACCTAATAAAAAAAATACTGTCATTCATATTAAACAAATAACTAATGAAATATTTATAATCACAAAACGATATTGTTACTTATATCAAATAAAACATACTATGAGAATAATACATCCATCAAAAAAAGTTTAAAAGTGCATCAAAAGTTAATAAGTCTTTAAAATGAACTACAACAAACTAATCATGTTCTACATCTAGGTCTCCCCTAAGCCAACAAGGCTTATCAACACTTTACGGTGCAATAAGTATGTCACTTGGCTTATCTCACAAGGATCGTCATGCTCAACTATTTGCTTAATGGCACCTCGTCCATGTCCTTGTCCTCGACCTTGTTGTCTTATCTCCACATGAACCCTTCCTCTTGCAAGTCCACGACCTGGTGTGTCATTTACAATATTTAGCGTAAGTTTGCCTCATCATGAATCTCATGTGCATCATGAATTGCAATTTCATCAAACGTCATGAACATGGGTCTCATCATTTGCTTAAGAAGAAGCACTTTCGTAAGCTTCGACATCAACAGAAGGCACGTCTTCTTTGGCACCATCATTAATTGGAAAAACATCTCCACGATCCTCATCATCAAACATAGGAGAAACATTTCTATGAATCTCATGCTCTGCAGGAGAAACATCTCCATGAGTCTCATGCTCAGCAATTGTCACCTCAAATTCTTCATTAACAAGATTAAATGCAGTAATTCAATGTGCACTAAAATTAGCTTCATTCTTCTTCATGTTTAGCGTGCAATATGCAGTATTTTGTTCATTGTTTGTATTGATGCCTTAGCTTTTGTTACTCGTGTTTTGAATGATTGTAAACATCAATAAAAAGTTAATTGGACCAACGCTGTAATCGACAACGAATGTGCACCCTTGAGTGTATTATTAATGGATTCTGCATACACAAATAGAAAATAAAAGTTTAAGTGTACATATATGTGAAATCTTTAACAAAATATTGAAGAAAATTGATCATACCTACAACATTTGTCGTTGTTATACCATATTGATGACCACCATCAAATGCTTCGTATTATATTAGGGAGTCACTAAAACAGTTAGAACCAATCTGAAATTTTTGTGCAATTAGTAAATAGATTGGAATAATGATGTGCAGCAGGAAATAAAATAATGTAGGAAAGGAAACGACACAAGGAGATGTTCACACAGTTCAGCTCAACAACCTACATTTGCGGGGCCTCGCTCAGTTCAAGAATCTACTATAGTTTGCAAGTTACACCAATATACTACAGACACTTCAACCCACATGAGTACACTTCAAACACTGGATTCTAGACGAACTTTTGTCAAGAAGAAAGCAGTCAATCTCTACAGATTTCCTTCAGCCACCACCAACAGTCCTAATTGTGTGTGCTGAACAACAGAGTAGAGAATATTGCAACTTCTTTGATCACTCAATAAAAATAGAAAAATAAAGATAATAATGCTCTCAATAATACAATAATCTGCAACTCAATGATTGTCGTTTGAAGTGCTTCAAAGTGATGAGAAAAGCTTTAGACACGATCGAAATAAATAGAGTGCAGAAACAAAGCTTTCCTTTAGAGAAACAGATTCTGGAAATTCTTTCTGGGCAAACTGTTTGATATACTGTTGCATCTTTTGTTGCGACAGTCTTGCTGGAAATTCAGGAAACTTTCCAGAACAGCAGCAATCCTTGATATTCTTCCATAAACTGTAATCTCCTTCTTATTTGAGTAGATTGAAAGCTTTTATTCCACAGCAAGGATCAATGTCAACCTATTTGTTTCTAAAAACAATTCACAAGGATTTTGCATTCTTTCTTAAAAAATAATTGATGCAAATTTTATTTAAGAAACAGTTTCTGGGTTAAACATATTCTATTTTTGAAGAGAGATTCATATTAAAAACTAACCCCAGAAACGTTTCTGAAAATATTCTGAAAAATCATTTTATAGAATCAAATCATTCTTAACAGATATGCAATTTCCATAACAACATTTGATTTCCAAAATTTTCAAGATACAGAGTTTCAGCTTTAATGTGTAAGTTTTCCGAATTTTCATCCAATTTTTAAAGACCACACAATGTAGAAATTTGTTTCCAAACACATACGCAGGATCTTATTCTAACATCCAATTTCTAAAAGAAAACTACACGATATTGTATTTCAGTTTTCAACTTAATATGCAAGATTCCAAACTAAGAATATGTATCCATTATTCTGAAAAAAAGTTCTGATTCATAGCAAGATGCAATATTATGTTTTCTAAAATTAATAGCAGTAGAATTTTTCATATCCAATATTCTGAAAAATTCTGAGCAAGAAGATTTGATAGTAAACTAATATTTGAGTCAGAAACTGAGAATGACAACCTTTTGGAAACATTCTAAATAGTTCACAGTGCTATTTTGAAACATTCCATTTTTTTAGAAAATAGCAGAACATTTTCTAAAATAATGATGATGTCTAATATTCTGAAAGTTTTGAGCATATAGGAATTTAGAGCAAAACTGATATTCATTCCAAAACTGTTAAAGAAAAGATTTTGAAATTATTCTAAAGAAATATCTGTTGCAAGTTTTAGCAAGAATCAATTTTTGAGTTTAAACCACATTCTATTTTAAAAAGAGATTTTGATCACAACAAATAGAGAGAGCAAACCCAGAAATGCAAACATTTTAGAATTGATTGCAGATGTTCAGATTTCAAAAACTACAAGATTCAGAATATTCTAATTTCCAGAATAACAAAAGTAGCATTAGTAACATTCCAAAAACTAAAAACAACAATATTCATATTTCAATTAACTGTTCTAAAAGACTAATAATATTTTCAGAGTTTAGAATAATTTTCAGAAATTTAGTTTTCTAATAGAAATATTTTGATTTCTAAATCATGAAGAATTCTAAAATATTTTTAAAACACCTCAAGCACCAACAATGCCAATTAATCATGTTTCCTAACACTTGGGTTCGTTGTTAGACATAAATTTTCTTGAAAAAAGTCATACATTGATCATCTGTCTTCATTGATACATTGATGTACTTCTCAAACTTACTTGGCTGATGTTGTCTACTAGCCTTATCAATCATTTCTTTCAAATTTGGCTCTTGAAATTTGTCAGCGAAATTATGACATAAATGCCTCAAACAAATTCTATGATGCACAAATGGCTCTTAATTTCCAACAAATGTTGAATGATTTATAACTGCTATGATTCCATTATGATGATATGCTATCAAACATATGCCATGCTTTTGAGTAACTCTTCGTCTTAAGAGATGCAAAAACCATGCCCAAATGCTACTTGTTGATTCTTCCTCCGCTAGTGTTAATGCTATTAGAAACATATGACTATTTGAATTAATTTTTGTAGCAACCAATCATTTATACAATACTTGCTATATAAAAAAGTCCCATCAATTTGAATGATGGGTCTATAGTGTTTAAAACCTTTGATTGTAGCGCTAGAAGCCCCAAAAATATGTAGCAAAGTCGTCTAATTTAGTTTAGGCCTTTCTAATTGGTTTTTTTTGGGTTTATCTAAATAATCTCATACAATTTGGCAATATGGTTTTGTTTATTTTGACCCTTCAAGCCACTTAGGAAATTCTCTGTATGATCCATCCCGATCACCGAATAAGTGGATATAGCTTTTTGTTGGCATTCCATACCTTCATGCAGTGCACCTTATACCCATATTATATTTCTTACCATTTGTTGTAGTTAGCTATGGGCGTGCTTGGGTCTTCTTTTACTATACTTCGTCTTTCATGAGATATCAAAGGGAATGCTGAGAGTTGCCTTGAGAAACCATTACATTCATAGAAGTGTGTATAATTATGCTACGTAATCTCAAAGATTATGGGACTTATGCTTGCAAGCATGCAATCTCTGCTTGTAGCCTTTAAACCATTTTTTTGCACTTAACCACTGACAATGTTGGCTTTGAATCTTGAACACTAAATTGTTAATGGTAACTGTTGAGATCACTGCAATTATATAGAATCGCAATAGTAATACATGGTGAAGTACTGGATATCGTTATCAGGGAATGGTCTATGGTCAACAATTTCAAATCTCAATTTACTAATAATATCAATTTTTTTAAAGCTTATAATTGAAATGTAAATCCTTCAAAATTAAACTAAATTAAAAACTTCGTAGCTTGATTATCTAGGATAGTAAATTCTCATGTGATAACTCTTAATTCTTACTTCAATTAATCTAATTCTCAGTTTAGTAGGTTATAACACTTATAATCAAAACTCTCTCTTGAGATGCCTTGATCCTATTAATTATGTTGGTTAATACCCCATCTCGAGGTGTACAATTACAAATTAATGTAATAAACCCTAAGATTACGTGCAACCTCCTAGAAAATCAACAACTTTATGGTCAATTGATGTTTCTAGGTCTATACTTCGATTATCTAACTTTTGAACCTCTCTTTTAAGTTAATTCAATAGTTTGAGATCAATTTATAGATAACCAGTCAAATAAAAGCATTAAGTTCACAAAATATAAAACAATACCTCAAAAATATATTAATTAATTTTAGAATCAAGAGTTCCTACAATTAAATTTACATCCTAGACATAAGAAACTTAGCTAGCCATAGTGAAGAGATTACACATAAAAGAATTAAATAAACAAGCGATCATACGCGAAACAATTACCTTGTTCTTTGTTCTTCTCCGTCTTCTCTCTATTCCTTTTGCTCTGGCCGTTAGAATACTAATAATGAATCCTTAAAAGCTAATACCACTTTTTTATTTATACTATTATTAAAAAAACTATAAAATCATGTTTCTTATACGCTAAAATATCATACTTAATCGTATTACCACGATAACATGCATGGTAACCTATGTAACTTCAAAATACACAAAAATATGAAAATTATGAAAAACCTGTGTTACCGCGGTCACTAATCACGATAATATTGCTGCACCAATAATTCTTCTTAGGTTACTGCAATCACCTACTACAGTTGTAATGACGCATATTTTTGGACATTGAATCGATGAGCTCGACTTGTATTTTCATGTATTAATTAGTGAATTATAAATAAAAATACATAATTTTACGGGTATTGCATAATTTAATGTGTGAATTAAATGAAAATAAGTGATTTCTGGAAATGAAATTAATTAATGTGGTTATTAAAATAAAATAATATAATATAATGAGATAAATTAATATAATATATTAATTCTTGTATACATACATATACCTACATACATACATACACACACACACACACACACACACACACATATGATATGCTTGGTTGGAGATGAAAAAAAAATAATTAGTTAAGTAAAAATATTGGATAAGGGTGATTTATTGAAAAATAAAAAATAAATAATGAAATAATATAAAGATAAAGTTGATGAGTCATGTGGATAAATCAAAATTAAAAAATTATTAATTAACTTGGTAATAATCCAATGACTTGGATGGATAAGAGCCATTATTTTTGACTTTATTACCAATGGGACTCACCCCAAATTTGGCTAAAAAAACCATTCCCTCATTTCATTATTTGCTCACATCCTCACTTGTTCACACAACTCATCGGCGAAACGAAAAAAAGGGAAGAGAGAAATCAAGAGAGAAAAGAAAAAAAAAGGAAAAAGGGCAAACAGAAAAAGAAAAGAAAAAGGAGAAAAAGGAAAAGAAAAAAAGAAAAAAAGAGAAGTCGCGCACTTTTGAAAATATGACACTTTAGGTTAATTACTCTTCCTTCTTTTTAATTCTAAATTATTATAGAAATTGTGAATTTCAATTTTATAGTATAGTTTTAATAAGTGCATTAGTTTAATGTGCAACCCAAAATCAAGGTATATTTTTTCTAGAAATGAAACTATACAATATATGGATATATATATATATATATATATACCCTTGTGGACCTTGAGAAATTATATGACTGTTGGAAGTTGACACATAAGAGGGTATACCTATTAGTATTGAAATTTTAGTTGACGGATATTGAAATGTCCAAAACGAAACTCTGAACTCAATGACACTGAAATTAGAATTTTTGGAGGTTAATTAATATATTAAATTCACATTTATGTGATTAGAGGATTGATTAATAAATATAGAAAAAAATGTATATAGGGTAAAAATAAAGTTAAATAATAGAATATTATATAGTTATATAATATAGGGTAAAAATGTTATATAGTATTATATAGCATTATAAAATACTTTTAGGGAAATGTGTAACATAGAAAATAATATTTATGTACTGAGCTGCCAAATTTATAAAAGTGGTTGGTTATTGTGTACCAAAGGTGATACACATGTCGATAATACATATTTATAGTATTTTGAGTTAATATTAAAGGCTTAATTGACCTTGTTAATCATGTTGACCTTGTTTATTTGACAGGTCGGTGAGGTCTAGGTTCAGTGAGAGTTGATTACAATTGACCAAGTCAATCTTTGATTGACCAAAGACCATAAAGTTAGATTTGAGCCAAGTTTTATGTAGATATTAAGAAACTAAGTTGATCATGTAGGATCCATCATCAGTGAGATGCGACTGGTCACTAGAGGAGCACCGAGAGTTGAACATCCTTGTGAGTAGTGTTTTCTAATTTATCACTTAAATTGTTATTCTGTCATAAATGAAATGTTCTTACATATTGAAATGCATTTGCGATCTTTAAATGTGATTTAAATGAAAATGTGCACCGAATATCGAGGTCCAGGTGCGGGTTAGGGTATTGGATGTGATAGAGCATTGAAGACGACTGGATGTCATACTCGATGGTACAGTCGGGCCAGGTCTATCAATTGGGCTCCTCTAGAGCATTGAAGACGAGTGGCTGTCATACTTGGGGGTACGGTTGGGCCAGGACTATCAATTGGCTCCTTGTGATATGATATGAGTATACGCCTAATCGTTGAATTTCTCCCGCTCGAGTAGATTTATGTGTTTTCTGCATTAGAAACGTTTTCAAAATGAAGGTGTAGGACTACATTGTGGATTTAACATTCATTAACTGTTGCACTCATTCACATTATTATTATTGTGCATTCCTACATGACATTGCTTTTTTAGAATTCTTGTTCTAAGTTAGAGATTAGGTTACATTATTCACTAAGCTACTGTGGACACAATTGGCTCACTACTCTAACATTTCAGGTTCTTTTTCTGCTGATAAGGGAAAGAAGGTGGTCATCGCATAGAGAACATTACGTTTACTTTGATAGGTTTCCTCACATGGTTTACTATTTTGACAGTTAGTATAATGTATAGGAAGTGAGGAAAATATTGTAGATATTTTGACTTAGACATTCCACTATTGCTACATTTATGACACTTTATATATAGTTAATTTTTGTTTAAAAAAATTTTCTACTGTAATTATTTGTTTTAGTTGCTTCCGCATTTATTATAATTACTCTGATAGTGTTATGTATGGTGTTGTGAAGAGACTTAACAGTGTTTTGGGCAAGCTTAGTTTGGGAATGGTATTGTTAGAACACTATGCCAGTCTGTTCATCTTTTTCCCTAGGGAAGGGGTCCCAACAATGTTGATATGAGAGCCCAAGGTTATCCAATTAAAAAATAATAATTGGTGTTAACCTAGGAAACTTAAGAGTAATCGCGAAAGTTAGGAAAATCGTAAAAATAACTTAGAGTAGCATAACAGAATTACGGACGAAAACTTTTTAGCTTCTGATTGACAAGAAGAGGAACTAAGTGAGAGTAACCATATCATGAGAAAAATTTGACTGTCATTGGGAGTTAGTGAGTTTTAAGATTTAGAATTTGAACCTAGGGGATTAGAGTACTACTTGGAGATAGCTACCTTATCGTGTAATTATCTTTTGCACTATAAGAAATTGATGATACAACAACGTCAATTTGACAACGTGCATCAATGACTGTTCTCATAAAAGGCATACAACAACGTTTATAAAATGTTTGTTGTCAACAATGTACACCATGGGAACATTGTTGAAAAGGCCATTACAACGAGTAGGCAAATGTTGTTCTATGTTATTACAACAATCGTAGTTGCTCGTTGTCAAATGACATCTTTTGCAACGTTCGTTAGTCGACTGCTGTTAAAAGAACGTAAGTTATTATAACATTCATTCGTAAACGTTGTCTATAGTCGTCTATAACAACGTTTTATTTGACCGTTGTAAATGTATTACGTTATATATACATACATTATTCATATGTTATACCTATATAATACTACTAATACGTGAATAATGGTATAAACCGTGAATGGCGGTATAAAATCGAATAATGTGAGTATAAAGATGTAAGGATAACGATAGGATAATGCGTGAATAATGGTATAACTTGTGAATAGTGGTATAATGTAGGTATAGCGCTAGAATAATGTACATATAAAAATGTAGGGATATTGATCGTGTCGGACCCCCTATTCTAAGCAAAGGGCGGCCCGACTGGCACAACGGCCTGACGAACCCTCTCACCAAGACGAGTTCGCCCGACCACTGTTAAGCCCTTTCCAAATCTCATACGATCAGACGATATCAGAATAATTGGAACATTTAAAAGCAAAAGTAAGCAACAACCAAAGCGGAAGCATTTCATTTACATTAGTCTTGTCCAAAATACATATTTGACCATTTAGACTAGTACAATAATGACCAACCTCAAATGAAAAGAAAAGACCAAAAGAAGCTGAGACAAGAGTCGTCAGGGAGTCAGGCAATCACTACGCTTTTACCCTTGTCGGCCACTGTAGAACCTGAAATGATGATAGGGTAGTGAGCCCATAATCAACGTGGCTCACTGAGTAGGAAGTTTAACATGTCATCGATAACCAGTATCCCAAAACAATGCAAGTATGTATGATGGTATGGCATTCAAAAGCATGGCATAACATAAAACAGTTGTAAATAATGTAGTAGTTTCATAAAACATCTCAAATCCATGATAGTTAAAAACGTATCCAAGCTAGGTTAACTCCACAACCCAACCTATGGTCATCGCTCGAGTAGGTCGTAAGTCAGGCGTACTGGCCACTTAAGCGGGTTGTAAGCTAGGAATGCTTCTCGAACACCCTGACCCCGCGCTCGGTCCTCAAGTGCTGTTACTCGAACAGGTCGAAAGCTAGGCGTGTTAACCATACACCCTAACCCCGCACTCGGACATTGAATCAGATCTCATTGTGTACCTTGACCCCGCGCTCAGACCTTGAGCCCTTGGTCTCACTACCGTGTACATCTAACTATCTCAAAACCAATCAGATGTATTTAAATCTTGTGAAACCATTGAAACCATGACATATCATGCAAGTTTTATGCAAGGAATAAAAATCACAAAAGACACTTGAGTCAAGCTACTCACAGGGATGCTGAGCTCCCGACGCTCCTCTCGCGACCGGTCGCGTCCTGCTAGTATTGAATCCTGCGAAATCGACGTAACTTCTTATCATTAACATGAGACTTGGCTCACTCTAACCGTACATCATTGGTCAATCAATAACTTGACCTAGTCAAGAATAGTCCACCTATGTTTGCTCAACTTGCCTTAGATGCTAAGTCGATTTGATTGAACTTGGTCAATCTTGGTCAACCCTAGTCAACCTATCACTTGCTGACCTAGCTGGTCAACAGAGTCCCTACTAGTCAATTCTAGTCTTCATGGAGTCAATTGGGCCAAAAAGGGGTCAATATTCCCAATCCCCATAACTTAGGCACAACATTAGCCTATGGCCCTATCTGCGCAACCATTTTTCCAATTTTTCTGCGGGCAATTCGTACATTGGATTCAGGCCAAAATTTTCAGAACTGTTCTAGACTTCTTAAAGTTTTCCAAATTTTGAATCACAATTTTTAGACATCATTTACTAGGGTTTCTAGGTATAACAACAGAGACTATACAGATCTCGTATACTCTGTGATAGGCAGTGACTGTTTGCCTGAATTGACCTACCTATCCATATCAAAATGCTCTAAAATTTTGTATACAAGTTCTAGACATACTTATGGATCTCTCCACCAAATTTTAGCTTAATCTATCAAGGTTTGGTCAGTTAATTTCATCTCAGACATACAGATTGCAGAAAATTTCTGGGTTCATAGTTTCTACTATCATCCTAGTATTCTTTTCCCTCATTAAATTACAATTCCATGGGTTATTTCTTGTGTCTAATTGCAGTATACAAATCATAAGACATCCATTAATCAAAAATATTTCAAATCAGTAACATGCAATGCCAATTTCATGCCTATCTCTCCACTAATTTCTCTGCTGTATTTTAAAGAACACAAGAAATCTATTGTAGTACTCTACAATCATGACATATTTGTAAGTATAACAAAATACATTCACAAAGACTCAAGGTCAGGTCTTTATACCTTTCTAGAACCTCTACTATGGTGTCTACAATGCCTTTGGTTCTAACCTGAATGGGTGCCTTTAGGTGTCCCAAATATAGCTCCTATTCTGGTCTCAAACTGTTTTTGTCGGCACTATTGCAATAGTAAGTCTAACAGTTAACAATAGTGGCTTATAAAACATATTAAACATTTCAGTTTCTGGTTTCTACCACTTGGACACTTGAATACACATGATACGGAGGTAGGGTGATGGATTTTACCTCAGAGACGAGCCTAAAATGGTCTAAGAGTGAGCTTTCCCAAAGTTGCTCCAACTGTTTCTGTTACACAGCTGTAACAGTGAGTAAGTAACCAGCTTTTATGGTTTGGAAATCATGTGTAAAGCCCTAGTTTTTGTTCTCTAACACTTGGAGGTTAAAATACATATGAAAGTAAAGAGGGTGGACAGTTTTTACCTCCAAAAGGACTTGAAACAGCCTAGGATTTGAAGCTCCAAGAAGGGTCCAACACAAGCTTCTCTGGTTTTCTGGGTTTAAACAATGTGAACAACACCTTTTCTTGAAAATCTCTGTTCTAATTGGCTCCAAGACTGGGCAAACCACTTCTGGAACTTTGTAGATGGTGGTACAAGCTTCAAATCAAGTTATAGTTTACTGAATTTGGCTAAAAATTGAGGAAGATTTAAGCTAGGGAAGTTGGCAACAGAAATCTGGAATTTTTTTGGGTTTGAGCTCAATGAGTTTTGTTGCATGGGAGAGGCTTGCATGGCAAGGATGGGTGACATGTAGCCATCTAGGTGGCTTTCCACTTCACATGCTGCCTGCCTAGTTGGCAATGCCTATTGGTTACAATGGAGGCTATGAATTGATGACTCAAACCATGGACCTAAACCATGAACTTCCATTTCGCAGAAGAAGACAAAACAAACAAGGGGCTGGATTGTTAGTCTGGGCGCGTTGGCCGACCCACGCGCCTGGCCCTGCCCGTGCGGGCTGGGCGCTCGACCCGCATGGGGCCTGGGCTGGCCTAGGCCCAGCGCCTGGGTAAGCCCAGGTCCCACTAATCTTTTTTTCTTTGTTTCATTTCATACATATACTTATATATATAATATATATATATATATATATGTATTTTATACCAAAATTTTGCATTTTTTCTAATCTTAAAGGTTATTTTCTCAAGAAAACACATTTTCTTTATAGTTTCATGTGTTTTTTCTTCCAAAATTACATTTTCTCATATTATTCTTATTTTCCTTAATAATTAACTCGAAATTGAAAAAAATTCTATATTTTCTCATTAAAATTTTAGAAAATACATAGAATACATATATGTCCGATTTGTCAATCTGATGTCAAAAACATGGGCCATCACAGATCGAATATTGCGTGAATAATATATATGGTATATATAACACGCGAAATGTGGTATAATATAGGAATAAATATTGAATAATATGCGTATAAAAATGTAGCGATAGCAATCAAATAATTAATTCGTGAATGATGATGTATATATATATATATAACTAGTAAAATATAGTATAATGTAGGGATAAATATCGAATAATGCGTGTATAAAAATCTAGTGATAACGATCAAATAATGCGTGAATAATGGTATAAATAACCTTAGGGATAAAGATCGAATAATGTCTGTATAAAAATTTAGCGATAACGATCGAATGATGCACGAATAATTGTATATATAACCCGCGAAATGTGGTATAATGTTGGGATAAAAATCAAATAATGCGTGTATAAATATATAACGATAACGATTGAATAATGCACGTATAAAAATTATTCTATTGGTTAATATATCTTAGAAAATTTTATGCGGGCATTATTGGTTTATCCTTGCATTATTATGAAATTATTCTCACATTATACTGTTATTCACTCGCATAAGGTACATATTTTAAGTATATATATAAATATGTATGTGTGTGTGTGTGTGCACATTATTCGTTTATCCTCGCATTATTATGAAATCATTTTCACATTATACTGCTTTTGACACACATTATACATGAATTATTCTTTTGTTATATCACATTACTCAGTCAAAATAAAAGTACATATTATATATATATATATATATATATATATATATATATATATATATATATGCGTGTACTTTATTTTTATTTAATAAAATAAA
>JAJIYU010001418.1:0-36290 GCA_030144865.1 Tinospora cordifolia | reverse complement strand
AGATGATAGTGGTGGTGGTTGAATAATATTTTTCATGTACTTAAAATTACTTTTATTTATAAAAAAATAAAGTTATTAACTAGAGATAAAATTTACTTAATTATTTTAATTAAACTAATAATCAATTTTACTATTTATAATTAACTTTATTAGTCAACTTTACTATTTATGATATCATTTATAATTTTACTATTTTTGATGCTATTAATTAACTTTATTATTTATCACACTATTAATTAATTTTACTATTTACAATACTATTGATCAATATGACATTTTTCAAATATGCCAAAAAAAAAAATAAATTTATGAAACTTTTTTGTCATTCAGGACTTTCCTCATAATGGTCAACGTTTGTTAACTACGGTTCTTTGACACGGAATTATAGTCAAAATTTTGGTATTACAACACTTAAAATTAGTGAGTATTATATAATGAAAGACATATTTTGGGTTGATCCTCATTCAATTCAATTTTTGAGATCCTTTTTCTGAAGTGTTGTTAATTGATTGTACCTACAAGAAAAATAGGTACAAATATCCAATTTTACAGATTGTTTATGTAACATCTACAGAGATAACATTTGTTGTTGCATTTTGGTACATGTTTGCTAAAAAAGAGGACAACTGCACTTGGTGTATAGAGAGATTGAAAGAATCGATTGATGGATTTCCTGGGCCTAATGTGATTGTCATTAATAGCCCTTATGAATGCAGTTGACAATGTCATTCCCAATTGCACAAACTTATTGTGTACATGGCACATCAACAAGAATGTTTTGGCTAATACTAAAGAAATGTTTGACAAGGATGATTATTTCAAAGAATTTCTTTAGAAGTGGAATGCATTAGTGAACAGTGGTACAGAGGCTAAGTACGATGACAAGCTCAAGCTTATGGAGGCTGAATATAGTGTGCTTTATTGTGTTCTTGCTTATGTGAAAATTACATGGTTGAACCAATTTAAAGAGAAGTTTGTAAAGCTTGGACCAATAAGGTGATGAACTTTGGCAACATTACAACAACAGGGCGGAGAGTGCACACGCCAAATTAAAGAGGTACATTGAGTCTTCACAAGGGAATTTTGTGATGTCATGGAGTGCAATCAATTCAATACTTGAGCTACAACACACAGAGATCAAAACATCGTTTGAGAAAAGTTCGAGTATCACTGTACATCAGTATGGACTTCTTATTTTCACATTGTTGCATGGATTCATCTCTAGGGCTATATTGGAGAAGATTCGACTTGAGTTGTAGCATGTATAGAGTTGTAACACCCCGATCCCCAAGATCTTTATTTTAGTTGGACTCAACCTCTGTATTCTTAGCAGAATTTAACCATAGGGCGAGTCGGCAACATTACATTATAAGTACACAACTTGATATTCTAATTCTTTTATCCCACACCTCATTTGTTTAATAGACATTTACTAAGGCAATTGCAAAAGAGATAAAAGAAAAACTTTCCAAATCTTTATTAATTTAATAAAAATAAAAGAGAGTACAAAACTCAAATTTAAAAAAAAAAAAACTATTATAGTGGAAGTCTTTAAATAGATTGCAACGAAAATTCAAAAAAATTGAGTCATCATGCCCCTTCCATTATAAATCTTCTAAACAAAAACATATTTGAATTCCTTAGCATACATCTTCAAAATTTTGATTCTCTAAAAAATTAAAGTAGGAGGGGTAAGCACATAGCCCAGTGTATATTTCTAAATATTTAAATAATTATTTTAATTCAAACAAACCAAGCATATAAAAAACTTTTGTACATTAGGTGATTCAAACAAATTTCTTGTTTATAGTTGATATTAAAATCGAAAGAGTTTAATCTTTGTGTTCTACATCATTGGGAGAGAGAGAATCACTTTTGAAATTTCCAACCCCAATATCTATGAAGTGGGATCACTCTTAGAAATCTAATTCAAAATCATCAATGGTAAGTCAGCAAGCCAAATCGGGGTGGAACACACACGATGACGCTACGCAGCCTATCATCGCACTGATATGTGGTTATAATTATTATTTAATCTTTTCTGAGTGATAAAACACACAATATCATATTAAATCATCAATATAACATGTACATAACATGAATCATTAAACATTCATTCATGGCACAGTTTATACATATCATGCATTATTATTCTTAAATTCAAAACATGCATAACATGTATGTTCATGTACATCAAATAAATAAAGCATGCATATTAAAACATATTTCTAAACAATTGACTTCAAAACATCATCACTCATGCAAGACTTATTCAAATCAAAATAATCAAGTAAAGATTAGAAATCACTTCCGCCTCAAAAATAAATCTCTTCTGCACGCCTCTGAAATTCGGCAGAGTTTCATTACTCCAAAACTTCTAAACACTAAAGAACACTCAAGAATAGTTTAAGATTACTTAAGAACTGAGGAGATTGTCAAGAAGAAGGCCAAAGAGAGTCAACAGGGACTAGTATGCTCTTGCTTTGGGATGAAAAGAATGAGAGCACTAGAGGTCCTTCATATAGAGTTTAGGGGAGTGAAAAATAATAACTTTGAGCATTTTTCATGTAGAAATTTTCTATTTTTATTGGGTCTTAGCGGATCCAATTCAAACCACGGGTTTTAGGATTTTTTGGTGTATCTTTTCGAATTTTTCTTTCTTTTTTTTATTTTATCCTGTTTTTTTTTTGGCTCCTTTGATCCTGGCCGCACAATTTCAGCGAAATCGTCGAAATCGTGCGACATGGGTTTCGCCCACGCACGCACGAATTTGACGATTTCGCCAGATGCATGTGCGTTATATATATATTGTATAATGTTATAAATAAATGTTACAATTTACACTTATATAATTTTATACTATTATACATACAATTATTTATGTAATACTATTATAAATTTACACTTATATAATGTTATACTTATATTAGAAAATAAAAGCATACAACATTTTTTTATTAAATAAAAATGTTAAACATTTACATTTACATTTGTTACAATTTACACTTATATAATTTTATACTACTATACATACAATTATTTATTTAATACTATTATAAATTTACACTCAGATAATGTTATACTTATATTAGATAAATGTAAGCATACAACATTTTTTATTAAATAAAAATGTTAAACATTTAAATATACATTCTTTTATGTCTATATTTCTATATACGTACTCTTATAATATGATATTATTTTAACACCCGTATATTACTCATACACATATTATATAATATTATTTTTTTTTACAAACATAACAAATATTTTTATATACTTTTATTTATCCAATTCATATATTTGTGTGTGTGTGTGTGTGTGTGTATATATATATATATATATATATATATATATATATATATATATATATATTATTTATTCTTGGATTCCAAGGTTTATCAATTAATTTAATTTATTTCATACTTTAGAGTATATACAGTTTATATCTGGAAATGTTATAAATTTCTCAAAAAAAATATTTTACTTTAAATTCGTACAAAATTTGTAGGTGTTACAAGAGTATTGGTATAGATCAAGTGTGTTGTGGTTGTGTGTTACGTACAATGCACGAGCTTCCATGTGCTCATGAGCTAGCTAGGTATCAAGTGGCCCACTTGTCGATCCCATTAGAGGATATTGATGTTCATTGACAACGACTTAGCCTTGATGACCCTATAAGATTGCGAGACTTTAATTACAGGACATTATTAGAAAAAGTGGCGGATAAGATAGAGATAAGTGATGAAAATGGGAGAAACAAGATTGTGCAACAACGTTTAGAGATTGTCTCTCCAATCATGTCCTTTGTTGTTCTACCTAAAGAGAAAATAAAAACAAAAGGTAGGTCAAAGAAAGTGGATACAAAGCAAAAACTTACCATTTTGAGTATGTTCTATCTATTGATTCGAGCTCCTCATCCAATGCTTTACTGAAAAAGAAAGTTCTGAAATAAAAGGTTTATAGGACTTGGTTAAGGATGACATCCACTTATCTTGGGGGCATTTCATGTTGGGTGGCATGATCACATTCTTAATGTGGCTGATGTCAAGGCTTATGGTAATTGTGGGTATCGCGTCATTGCAGCAGGCCTTGGTCTTGGGGAAGATGGGTGGTAGCAAGTAAGGATTGAGATGCTAGCTGAGCTTAACAGTTTTGAAGCCTAGTATGCCACTTTTCTAGGTTCAACCAGGGTGCAACAACAGAAGGCCTCACTAACCTATGACCAATCACCGACTCTACTAGAAATATAGATGACACTACCTGACATAGGTTTATTGGTGTCAACTACTTTTAATGTAGTAGTGTTAGTTCAATTATCTAGTGACCAGTGCATGACATTCCTCCTGTTACGAAAGGAAGCCTTACGTTATCAAATAAGAAATATAATCGGGATAGGTTATGTTAATGGGAACCACTTTATGAGATTAATCACTTAATACATTTCTCTTGTTCTAATTTGGTAAATAATTATGCTTGTGACTAATTAGTTTCATTTTATGTAGGTTTCATTCAAGCCTAGTTCACCTGTACCGCCAATTTCAAAAGAGTGGCATGTAATGCAATACCTACAGGCGGAAGGTTGGGCAATCCACTTTAGATTTTTAGATATATTTGAAAAAGACAATGTACACAGTGAAGATATCATAAGTCGTATTAGTCCGTAGAATGTTATGAACTACTTTCTTTTTGTATTATCTCCCTTAAAATATGTGTACAGGATATTATACACAGGATAATTCAAGTTATTTATATGTCATCATCCTTGATCGAACATTTGATATAAATGTTTACTAATTAATCTTCTTTTGTTACTAACTAATCATCCTTGAATACTTGCTTATATATATGTATAACAGATTATTCAATTTGTTTATATGTCATGACGAATTTAGGCGTTGTTTTAAAAGCATGTCATGAAAAATGCAAGATCGTTCTTGATCTAAGGCATTTCAGTCTCGGTTTAGTGGGTCTCGGCCACCCAAGGCCGAGACCCAGTGTATAGGTCTCAGCCACCCATGGCTAAGACACAAGTCTATAGTCTCAGCCCAGGTGAACCGAGGCCTGTTGATAGTTCTCGGTCACCTAGGGCCAAGAACAAGGCCTGAGTCTCGACCTACCTGGGCTGAGACTATAAACTTGGGTCTCGGTCTAGGTCCACCAAGACCCAACATTATGGTCTCGGCCATGGGTGGTCGAGACCCGGCATGTGGGTCTTGGCCCTGGGTGGCTGAGACCCAATATATTGGTGAGTGGCTATAACCAAGTTGAACCCATTGATCTTTTCCTACTGTATGAGCAATAATATAAGCTCTATACAGTAAATCTTATAAGAAAATTGATAAAAAGACATGATTTAAACATGCTAAATTGAATTACACTTATAAAGAGACTTGATAGATTCAATTACACTTTATAAAGAGAAAAAATATTTCATTACAAGTATGCTACAACTCAAATATTGTTTAAATACATAACATTGGTACAAAGTATATAGATCTAAGCATCACGGAAAGCCCTCCGCTTCCTTGCAAAAACCCGTGGAAAAAGGCTATGATGATCTAACATTGTTTGGCACAATAGGGCTCAAAGGTGTATTCGCCTCATCAATAGTACCAGAATGCACTGCTCCAATGTTAATAGCTACGAGCACATCAATCATGGAGTCCACACAGCTGCATGCTCCATCATACAACTATTGCTCTTCAGGCAATGCTCCATCATACGACTGCTGCTGCATGCTCCATCACAAGAAGAATGCAAATATGTTTAAATATTTGGCATCATTGTCCAAAATCTGACTATCATGTTCAACTTCAGCTTCTGGGTTTTCAATAATAGGATGAGATATTCTTGAGTACCACTACATGTAACCTAGTTCTAAGTCCCATGGATGATGTATCTCAACCCCCCGAACCATTACGTCCAACACATTGTTTGCCACCTCTCAAATAATTTCAAAATGAATATATGTTTAACCAAATATTTACTTTTAGTGGCCCCTCATTCAACTTTTATTGGCTTAAGTGGAGCGTTAGGTGTGGATTGAACATATCCTAACTGTCGAAGAAATCTATTAGGATGGTATGGCTTTACAATTTCTAAGCAGTTAATTAGTCCAATATAAAAAGCCACCTCCGATACAGGTGCACCCTCTCTCGACTCCTCATATGAATCCCAGTAAACCTGAAAGAAAAATATAACTACTTTAAGTCATAAAGAACGAAACTGTATACTTATAACTAAAAGAATTTAATAAAATGTAATAATTATTTCATGAGGGCGCAACTGGTTAATTGTCCAACGAAACACAAACATGTATTCATCATCAAGACCCATCTCCATCATTTGAGTCCATATGACAACACGTGGTAAATTATTGTAGTAGTGAAGATTGACGCGTAGATGAGTAAAAGGGAAATGATCATATATCCAACCCTATAGAAATTACATATTCGAACAACCATCATATATAAATGTACATATAGAAAATATAAATATTTGATCTTATATAAGTGTGAAACATATATTTCGAGTAGGATGAGATACCTTGCAACCTGACAGACCTCAACTCGTGAAACACTACCAAACTGACGGTACAAAAAAAACAAGAACGGTTGCTCCCCATGCGTATGACCTGATAGTGTCCACCTTCTTTAAGAGTTGAAGTAAGGAGATGTGAACTCGGGTAATGTTCTTATCAGTAAATAATGTATTGCCCAAGAGATATAAAATGAAAGTTCTAGCAGTTGCTTCAACACTGTAGTATTCATTATTATTCTCTTTGGCAATACCAAAGACATTTTGTACCCATCTCTTACTTATAGTAAGCCCTTTAGCCTTTTTGATCTCTTCATCAGCTTTTTCTTCAGACACACTAAGGCAATCACACACCAACTGCACGTCAGCATCAAACTTGATTGTTTTACAGACACCGATTTGCCCATCACTGGAATACGAAGAAGAATGTAGACATCATCAAGTGTAATCGACATCTCATTGAATGGGAGGTGAAATGTGTTCGTCTTTGGATCCCACCTCAATGAATGTTGATATAAATGTCCTATTAGCATAACTATAGGAACATGTGATCAACGGGTTCAATTCGAATCTATTGATCAACTCTTGTAAGCGAGCCTCGTCTGAGTGACATTCAAGGTCCTAAGACTTAATTATATTCCCATATGATGCATTTCAGTGGGCCTTGATGCTGCACTCACAAAAGTTTTTATTTCAAAAAATAATATTATTAATAATTCATTTGTTGAGAAAAGGAAAAAAATTGACTATAAAATATAAGGATTAAAATTTATTTTATTCTTCCAACTGTTGCAGTCACATAGTGCTTAAAACTCTTAAGCACTAACAAATTAGAAGAACCACTAGGAAAAGGTCCAACAACATCTTTACCCTCTTCATGCTCTCATGAACATGACCTGCTTCATGTTCTTCAGCTTCTTCTTCTTGTTGTTGTGAATAATGAGAGGAGTTTTCACTGATTGCAGGAAAATTAGACCTTGTCGCCACCACATCTCACCTTCGTGATGTCGTCAATGGTGGCCTAGAAGAAGATGTGTTTTCAAACTCAATGTTTGGTTTATTTCTTACAACAGTTGTCTTTTTGGGCGCCATTTCTGCATAAAATATAACAATCATTAATTTTCATTACCATATTCAAATGCAAATAACCATATAAATAAAAAGCTAGAAAAAAAACTAAAAGATATTAATTCTAAAGAGAGGTTCGGCCAAGCAGGGTCGAGACTCTCCTCAGAGTCTCGGCCAAGGAGTGTTGAGACTCTTCATAGAGTTTGACCGAGACTCTATAAAGAGTCTCGGCTACACAAGGTCGAGACTATGTCTTTGCAACCACTAATCAGACGACCACGATTCATATACGAAATTGATCATTTCATTGTCTAAACTACAATGAAATAACTTTCAAACACAAAAAAATCCAAATCTTGCCAGGTCTGTGTTTATCTTTTGAAGATTTGTTGAAATCCGACAAATGCTATCTGGCGACAATTTTGGCTATGCAAAAACTACAAATGCACTTTTTAAAGCTTGTACAATAGATTCTTAACAGTAGAATGATTCTAATAGGTGATTTTTGGTAGTAAAACGATGCTGATCGTGTTGAAGATTGGCTTCTAGTGAGTGTGTGATTGTTTCTGTCCAATTAGTAAGTATGGTGAGTGTAATGTGTGTAATTAATTAGGTTAGTTAAACTTTAAAAAATGATAATTTAAGATTTTTGAAAAAATATGGGATGAACACATCATTTTTTAAAAATGAGTGGAGTAAACTTATATATTGGGGTGAAGTCAACCACTTGTGAAATTATTTTAGCAGTACTCTTTTATATTGAACTAAAAAAACTTACTCTTTTCATAAACAGAAAAAGTGGCAACAACTTGCAAACTTAAAAGTAAAAAAATAAAAATAAAAGAGAGAGAGAGAGAGAGAGAGAGAGAGAGAGAGAGAGAGAGAGAGAGATTATACCGATGGGAATTTAAAGAGGTAAAGAAGATAAACTCAATTTGAATTAGCTTAAAAATACAAGTGAGCGAAGTGGAAAATTATGTAAATTTCCGTAGTAACCCTTTCACCAATTTATAAATTGAAGCACAAATGCAAGTTTAAAGGGTTATTAATGAAAATTTGACAAGAGTAATGTGCTAAACTCTTTCTTAAGTCTACTTACCCATATGTCATAGACAATTAAAATTTTCACTAAAATGGAAAGCCAATTTTCTTATGTATTCACACGCAGCAAAACCAGCTACATCAAGATCTCTCTCGTTCTCGCTTCTGCCAGAAGTTAAGGGAACCTGGTACAATTTTTTCCAACTTTGCTTCTGTAAGGAGAAGCAGACCTCATAACTAATACATATATCACAGCTGAGAAACATAGGTGAACATAAACCACCATTTTTCTGTAGATGTTCTCTACTTGGACAATTTCATTCAAGGTGTGCTTCTGTTGGGCGAGGATGATGTCTGCGCTGGCTTCTCTTATGACTACGACTACGTCTTTTAGGCGAAACACCGGTTATATCTGGGTGATGAATCTCCTCACGCGTTACTGGATGCCCCAAAACACATTCTAGTGGGTCGGTGGATAGTTCAAAACCTAGACCCATCTGAAACGGTTTAATAAACAAATCATCAGCACATTTTGACTCCGTCACATAGTATGGAACCAAAAGCAACATTCAAAATAATGGAACTCCTAAAAACATGTTGAAAAATGAGCATGATGCCACAGTACCAAAGGGTTACTCAAATGCCCCAGAGATTCTTGTAGGGGCCCAAGGTATCTAAGACATTTGCATTCATGAGTGGCATCTTCTCAACGTTTGATGTCATGGGATAGAGATTCATTTGGATACTTCTCACACATCCCAGTTCTCTCCCACCCTCCCCTCCTTCTCTCTCTTTTTATCCTTTAGTATAGACACCTAAATATACATGGTAGATCTAGGAATAAGGGGGATATCCAAAGTCCAAGACCTTTGCATCATATTTATGATTTACATATGATTAGCTACGGGAGGTAGTGGAAAAATAAAAGGAAAGCCAATAATTTACATGGTTGGATCTTATTGATGAAAGCAAGCAATAATCCCCCTAAACAAAGTGCAAATGACCAAAGAGAACATGAACAGAGCATATGCATGACCATACAAGAAAATTCATCCACAAAAGGTAGGTCCTGATAGGAAGTAATGAAAAAGTCATGAGTTATAAATTCAACATGATAATGCTGCAATAAGGATTAAAATGAGGTAATCTATTTCATGCACAGCCAACCAAAAAAGGTCAACAAAAGAACAGTAATTGTGATGATCTATGTTCGAATGTAACAAGATAATTGGGCGAACAAAATCAGAATGCCAAACTAATTCAGCTAGACATTGCAGTGTACTTACAGAAATTTGCTTGGGCTCTGTACATTTCTTGGCTTCCAAATTCTCTTTGTCATAATGAGCATCCCTATCATACGATCTGAGACTCTGAGCAAGAGTATCACCATAGAAGTTCCGATGTCGCCACTTCAATAAAGGTTGATCTGAATTTGAATCATCAAAAACCTTCTCCAAGTAAAAATGCTTCGTCAAAAGCCGGATTCTCCAAGGATTGTGCTGATGCTTTGTCAAGATTCTGCAGTAGGAACTAGAGTAAAATGAGTATATAAATATAGAAATACACAGCTGAACAAAAATAATGAGGTCTCTTGCTAAAATGAAGGTTGTTAACAAGGTTTTTCACCATCCCCATTATGTTGCATTTCCTAAATTGTAAATTAAACTCTTATTCAGCTCCAAGAAAACTGGGACAGCTGAAACATAGGATTGTTTCCAAATATTTGGATAGCAATAAGCAAGTTCACCAAATTAATGATAAATAGAAAAAATTTGCCAAGAGTATGAGTTCTAATTTGCTGGAGCTCTGTTTTCCAAATATGTGGACAACAATAAGCTGAGTCACCCAATTACTGACAAATAGGAAAAAATCGCTTGGAGCTCTATTCTTCAGCACTGGACCAAGTTAACCAATATATTTGTGTGTCCATCACTCATCAAACAAAAACAACTCCACAAATCAAGAGGAGGAATCTATTTCCAAACACCAGAAACTTGGTTCACACTTCAAGCAAAGGCACCAGACTTGAACACAAATTACGTGGCATTTCCACATCAACCAAAAAATAAATAAATAAAATAAAATAAAATAAAAAAATAAAGAAAGAAGAACACAGTTAACCATTTTGAACAAGCAAATAAATAGATACTACTATTACTAAATCTTAGCGGTATGAGGTTAAAGCTTCATACTTGTTGGTTGCATCCATCTTTTATCATGCTGATATAAAAGATTAGAGAGATTTTAAAGATTTTAAAGGGCGTTAGGAAATAGCAATCAAAGAATAGAAATTAGAAAGAGAGAAAATGAAAAAGAAAACAGGAGGGCATGGCCAGGTTGCAAAAGAAAAATTACTGATTCAATGGACTAAGCAAGTGAACATGATGCTACTTGTATGGTAGACACATTAGCTATCTTTGCAGAAAGGAGGATAACATCCCTATATATGACATCTAAATCAATTAGTAGATAAAAGTTCACAATGAACCAAGAAAGAAGTCAAAGAACCCCACAAGTTCGCTAATTCCTTCTGCATTCGACTTCCTTCCTTTGCAAGAATATTGTCTATGCATGAATCAAGAGACCTGTCAAATCGCCACATTCCAGCAAGAAACGCAGCCCCTGCAAATAGATTGACCCAGTATTACAAAATTAAATCATTCTCCAGAGAAAAGTATTCCGATTTGCAACAAACATTTTGCAGTTTTTGCAGTCCTTTTAAACAAAAGAGGCAAAATGAGGTATTTCCAAGTTAGAAAAACTATCAATATTTGAAAATGCAAGTTATTCAACATCCAAATAGCTAGATTTCTCACTGGCAGATATTTGTTTTCCAATTGAAGGAATAGCCTTTTGAACAAATAATGATTAATTATCTCAAAATCTATAATCTCTCAGCATTCCACAAAGACTATTGAAATTAATTGAGGCAAACTCAAAATATTGCATTAACCATTCACTACATATAATAAGCAAAAGTCTCACTGGGTTCTGTTGTATAATTAATTGCAAAAGATGAGATTTTGCATAATGATTATCTCAATATGTAAGCTTTCGCATGCCCAAAATTACATAATGAAATGAAATTAGAGGGTATCAATGCACATGTTCTACAATATTCACATCATCAATACAGAAACAAGGGTATTTTTAGTTGAAAACCAGGCCCACAAAATAATGCCAAAGAAGAGAGAGAGAGAGAGAGAGAGAGAGAGAGAGAGAGAGAGGAGAGATTTCCACTCCAACCAATCAAAAACAGTAAATAAGATTTGAATAGTAAAATATTAAGATTCAAGCAGTGAGCACCACTTAGTTGGAATGCACCTCTCTAATTCTTATAGTTGATCTTATTGTATCTAAACTGGATTTGTCTTTCCACAAAACAAATCTGCAGTCTCTCTTTAAGATTGCAGTTTTGTGAACCTATTTGGGATCGATGAAGCAGAAGATCTTCACGGCTTTGTTTCCAAAATGATAATGCTCTGTTTTCTTGTCCTTCTGGTGCAAGCAGTACAAATAATGCTGGATCTGTATTCACTTCTCTATTTTGTGTGTGTTTTAGGGAAAAAAGGAATAGCATGATTTAGAAATTCTTTCGCGTCAGGGACTCAGGTTCAAGAAACGAGCTTTTTTTTTTTTTTCCTGAATGGTTTAGCACTCGCAAATTGTCCTAGGGGTACAGGTCCACTAGCTGGATGTTAAACTGGACTAGTATTTTGGACAGCTTGTGATTTTGGGTTATCTCATCCCGATGCTTACTTCTTAGGTCAAAGTTCCAGTAAACTTAAAAAAAAAAAAAAAGAGACTAGTAAATCACTTATTTTATTACATTTAAGATAAATACTACAGAAACAGACACTTTCCAGTATCGATCAAACAGTACTAGTTTCCAATCTGACATCCTTTGATTAATAAAAATAAGAACGAGACCAAAACCCAAACCAGAAAAAAAATATATAAATAAATAAAAATTACAATGTTTATCATAAAGAGATTCATTGTTCTTGTTTCATCTTAATTGTTATTTGAACAAAAAGATCACAATAAACTTATGGCAAAAGTTATGTCTTCGTCTATAATATAGCCAAAAATTCAATCAGAACACATTTACTACTTACCGCCAGACAGGTTGATTCTGTATCCATAACCAAGCTTTTTTGTTGCTGCAAAAAAAATGGAGAGCAGTTTATTAACAAAAACCAACAAATCGGATCAACTAAGCAAACAAAAATATGGATATACAACAACAATAACAACAACAAAGTTAAGGCCGCATTTGGCTTCCAATTTAAATCCAGTTTTCTATATTTGAAAATTGGAAAAGTTACAAAAAATAAAAAATAAAACTTCTTTAATTTGATAGGATTTACAAACTGTTTTTAATAGGAAAAGATAAAGTTTTAGAAAATAACGTGTTTTCAAAAATATGTAAATTTTGCTTTTTTGGGTTTTTCTTACACTTATGGGACCAACATAAGCTTTTCTCCTCTTGATTTGCATGAAATCTCCAACAAATCAAACAAGTTTATATATATATATATTCCAAAATTTAAATACATTTTTTAAATAAGATACCAAATGCATATCTAAAAATTATAAATCATCTAAGAATGAATTCATAATCCAATTTCAGAAAACTACTGTTGAAATCACATGTCAAATGCAGCCAAACTTTTTCAATGGTTTTTACACTGTAAATAAGTGCCCAATCCATTGTTTGACATGATTTTCACAAAATACATTGTTAGAAGATCCTTCTAGCATTCAAAACAAGAAGAAGCAACACCAACTAGACAACATTTAGGTATTTAATTTATATGAATGTAAAATAATGCAATGATAACAATGGCATGGGAAGCCTTTCAAAAATATCTGATCAAAAAACACAAACTTACTTCTCCAGTGGATCAAAATACACAACACAGGAAACAACAACTCCACTAAAAATAAGGGAGCTTAGCAACCACCATTAATTTACAAAAGAAACTCACCCACTCCCAACTAAAGCATCTTCAAGAGTTTCTTCACAAAATGAAACAAGCTATTTAGAAATGCCAGCAGCACTCTTTTAATCCAAGAATCATCTAAATTGTATTTATATTTTTAATCACCATGTCAACCATCATAATTTCATGATCTTTATCATTCAAATTTCTTCAAAAAGTTAAAAGAACTTCATTACGGGTATCGAGACCTTGAGCTTAGATAGACTACTAAGGTACAGTCCGTTCAATCTAAAAATAAGTCTTCCTATACACCTTCTCTTCTCTTCAAATTCTCATATAGATTGAGTCTAGTGTTCTTTACATTGATCAATAAATTCTTTATTGCTTAGCACTAAAGATAATTGATCATACATCAAAACCCTAATTTAAAGCTATGAATCTTACAATCTATGATTCAATTTTCGGACAAAACGATTTGAATCCATAAAATGAGTCCCCATCCTTTAAAATCCTATCAACTCAAGTCCAAAAACCCTTTTCTCAACTGAATGAGATAAGCTACGTGAATGCCATTCCCTCAATATGCTTTCTCAAGGCCTAAAGCGCCAGCCATATTATAAGTGGTTATCTTCCTCATTTATCCCTGTTCATTCTTGTCGTTTACGTCTTCCTCCACTTCTACCATTAGGATCTAATTAATCCAATCTGAAGAATCTGTACTCATAAAATAGAGTTTTCAGATATGACCTTTGGCCCCCATTTCAACTCGTTAAGAATTTTAGAATATATTTTGTTTTTCTTAAGATATGCATGTTACAAATAAAAGTATCATTTTGAAAAGAGATGTTAGACATTAACTTTTGTTAAAAGATCAAATGGCCAAACATAGGATCAACCAACGAGGAAAAGAGTTCTGCAAGAAAGAACCAACACGTAAAAAAGGGCATCAAACAAGACCACATTTGCAGCAAGATAAACAAGAATGACCATTGCAAGCTAACATTCGCAATGAATATAAAGATTTTATATCCCATGCTGCTAATGCTAGGATCATATGACTAACGTATTTTTGTTTTAAAAATTAAAAATTCATTTGATTAAAGAACAATTTATAAAGGGAGAAGAAGGCAGGCTAGGGTATAGCTAGAAATAAATTGTGGAATGAGGCACTGTTGGCATCATTATTTAGAATAAAGGAAAAGATAAAACAATGATGACAGCATATGCGCATATGCACAACACCTGCCAACATACTGATTGTCATCCATGAAAACATTAAGGGTACACCCAAGTGCTTGAGGTTCTCACCAATGCGTGTTTAGGATAAAATACAAAACCAGCATTACATTTATTACAATGCAGTTTGGTGAGAAATTAGAGCCAATTCATGAAAATCAACTAGTAGCATAAGAAAGATTCATATAACCAAACGCACTTGAAAACACGAATCACTTCTGTTATGTGCAGATAAGCCATGATCAAAATGAAGATAGACAAGGCATCCAACAATGTCACAAACTACAAATGTCATCAGCCATTTCGCCAGTATAAATGCACATCTGCACAGTGCATGTGCAAAACTACCTAATTACATCCAAACTTTATGTTTGTGCTTATGCTGATGCTGATGCCTTGCGATAGCCAGAAGAACAATACCTGTCCATACAATACCGGCTGCAACCGCCGCGCCAAGACTAAAATCCCTAATTGCATTTGCCTTGCAAGTCCCAAGAATAGCCTCTTCTTCCCGATTGATTTTGTGCTGCGAATACACATACATTATCATGCGAGTTTAGTCAACAAACTCTCAAATCATCTAAATGCACATATTCTGACCTAGTGTTTGATGATTTCTCTCAAACCCTTAAAAAAAACACATTTTGTTAGGGTTTCAGCATGTAGATCGAATTTTCAAGGATGTTAAGGTGGATTGTTATCTTCTTGTTAAGAAAAATCATAAGAGATAGAAGCTGAAACCTAATCATCAGACGAAAAAAAACATATATGTATAGAAAAACCTTGCTCGATCGTAGAATCTGTTCAAGTTCGAACAAGGCGTCTCCCATGTGCACTATAATTTGTTGTTGCAGAAGCACGCGAGAGCGACGGACTGAAATTGAAGAACAGCGGCGTATGAGCGTATCCACGCACCGCACGTACGCCCCGGCTCGTTGTTGTGGGCCCAATCGGGATCCTTTCGGAGTTTTTTTGAGGTTTTTTCTTGATTATCTTAAAAAATTAAAATTAATTTAAAAATATCTAACATGTTAAAGTTATACCGAATCTACCTAACTTACAGAGAAAAAAAAGTGAAGTTTTGATATTTTAGATATAATACACGTTAGCAGGAAGAAGTCTAAAAGCGTCTTTACAACAGACGCTTTCATGCTTCACTGAGAGTGTCTGTTGCGAAGATGCTTTCATGATAACAAGACTCCCTGCGTTGGGACTTGAAAGCGTCTTTACAACAAGCGTTTTCAGTGAAGCATGAAAGCATCTGTTGTAAAGAAGCTTTCAGACCACAATACAACAAACACATGGAGTCTTGTGCTTTATCTTTTTGATTATTACAGGGCACTGGTTCATGCTTTTCTTATGTGTTCCTTACCTTTATTATAATGTCAGACTGGTAAGTCTCCTTTTCTTCATCCTCCTTATCAACAATTATAGGTAGGTACACACGCACACACATGGAGACGAGCAACTAGGAGTTATACTTATTACCAATCACACTTATCAGTTATGCTAGAGTATCATAGTTACGACTACTAGCAAGGTGAACTAGAATTCAACTGAAATTGATGGCGGTGGAAACTAGCAAGATTGTTAGGAATTTTTGAGTTCTTTGCTTGTTTGTCATATATTTGTTCAAGCTCAAAATGATTGGTTGTAGCTTTTTCCGCCAGTAATCCCTGTTGTATACCATTTGTTCTCTTATAATTTAACTGTTGTACTATTATATCAATCGTTGAGGTCCAATTTTTTTTTGCTTTTTCTCAGATCTCTCTCCAAGTGTTTTGTTTTTTGTTTTGTTTTTTTGGGTTTTGTTTTGTTTTTGTTTTTTTTTAATTTGTTTTGTTGCGTGAGCATAAACTAGTGTGTTGCTTATATTAACTTCTTTCAAGTGTTTTGGAAAAGGATGAAAATGAAGAAACCATATGATTTTAGATGGTCGGGGAAACCCTTGCAAAAGTAAGTTGCAAACTTGTGTGATTAGAATTGATGGAAGAAAAGCTAGCCTGTCATCACTATCAAATAATTTTATTTTTACATAGCATAAAATATTATTTAATAGAAAATTAAGTTAAATGATATTCAAAAAATAAGTGGTCATATTTTTTTAATCTAATATTTATTTATCTCATGTAAAATTGGTGTTTCACAGTTTATAATTATATTAAAGTTGGTAAAACCTCAGTTACTATATGTCAAATGTGCGGCTTGTGACTTATTCTTGAGGAAGATTTAAACCCTACTTTTGTGAATAAATAATCAAATACTTCTTGCACTTGTTAATTTTCTAAGATTGCATTCAAAGAGAAGAAACACCACCAAGTTTATTGAAGAACTTAGAAATGCTCCTGAGTTGTTAAATTCCCTTGAATCCGTGTGTGATCTCTGAAGGGCATCATTGACAAAGTTTTGTAAAAAGCATAATAGCATTACTCTTGGAAACACCAGAATCATTTCTTCTCAGTGACTACTGCAGACATACAACAGTTTTTCGCTAAAGATTGAACCAAAGAAGTTGGGCTTTTGCCCTGTAACATACCATGTAGATAAACAAAATCCATCTCCAAGTGTTCAACAACATAGACTATCTGATCAGGGGAAAAAGAAGACTAAATGAGCCTCCCCTCTCCTCTCCAGATCAAGGATGAGCACAAGGACCATCCAGTCACTATTGCTCAAGATTATTTTTACCAACTAAGTTTAACTTAACTAAGAATACTTGTTTCCTACCATGGTAGCCAAGCGTGGAAAATGTTTAGTAAGGTTCCATTAGTGTTCGGAACTTTGCTCCTGCATGAATTGCTACAGGTCCAAGCTCTTCTTCAATCCCAATAAGCTGCAAATCAGCAAAGATAAACCATAATTACAAACCCATATGTCTGAGCTATATCAATCATATAATGGTTACTGCAATCATATAATATCATAATTCATAAAAAGTTTCAGGAATGCCCGTCAAGTTATAAAAACAATCAAGCAAATAATTTTTTTTATAATTTCATGGCTTAATAATTGAAATACAAATTCTAATTTTTGTATACACTTTAGTTGATTCCCCATATACCAGAATTTGAAAATGAGCAATTACAACAAGCAAGGCCATCTAGGAAACAGCTTAGCAACATCATGTACATGCAAATGCAAAACACCTCATATATTCAGTAGAACAGCAGTACAATTGTTACTTTGGTTAATGTTACCCAGTGTAACAGTGGCTAGTAAGGAAGAAAAAAAAACACTAAAAAGGGAAAAATAACATTGTCTAACATTCTTAGCAATTGCTGGCCAAAAGAATTGGTAAGTGAAGCATCTCATATAATTAAGCTCACCAACTTCACCATTGAAAATGATTCACATATGGATGAAGATTCAACATCTCACAATTGAAAGAAAACCAACAACTAAAGTGCTTCCAACAACTTTTCAAGACAGGTATGAATAGTGTATTTGTGGCATTATATGTTATCATGTGCCTCTTTTAACTGGAGCAGGATAAAGGGATCTTTCAAGATTGAGCTAAAAGTAAAAAGGAATTATGCAAGGACATAAGACTTATGGCAAGTAGAAGGGTGATTAGTTCTCCATGGCCAAAAGGGTATACCATGGGGAACTGGTTCACTAACTGGACTGGTTGTGTGCTATCAGGTCATATGGAGGACTTGCTCTACATTACAGGAGGGATGTACTGAATGGGCTGAAAGGAGGCAAGAATTGCCAACAGCTAGTTTGTTCTCGGGCAGAATTGTTAGTGATATGTAAAGAGGACAATGTACCTTTAAACTATTAATAATATACAATTAAGTATCTTCTCAAAATTAAAAAAAAAACTCCCAGATATGCACTCGAACTCTAAAAGGGAAAGAAATTGAGATTCAATACCATGTATACCCAATGCTTCATCCATTCAACCATCAAATAAAAAAAAATCAGTTGTAAAGGAACCATAGGTGAAACGCCATAAATTTGGTGCAAAAATATTTTAAATAAGGAAAACAAATGTCAAATATACCTTGGGCAACATCCCATATGGTGAATGACGAGCTCTCATGTGAAGCAGATGCCAAATATGTGATGAAGGGTTAAGGATACTTGTGTGCAAAATGAGAACCAAAGTATTATATAGTAAACCCGAACAGTGGGAATTCACACATATTTACAACACAAATAATACACCTTGCACACCAAAACCACCAATGATTTGACAACCTCTTCCAGGCAAACATCAAAATCTCAGTTTGATCTAGAACTAGGCTTAAACTCAAATGATTGTGGAAATATCAATTTGATGTAATGAATTTTAATGAATATTAAAACAATAATTTAAATCAACATTAAGAGAAGTATACAGAATTTAAATGTTGAGGAACTCCATGTTTCTTTCACGATTTCTTAACAGACAAAACTATAAACTTGAACAATTATAAATATCATGGTTCAAAGCAAGATTTACATTCCACATAAAGCTTGACAAGCATTGTGCAATACATAAACTATTTTTTACACATAAGGTCAGAATAGATAGAAGAATTACCAGTCAATTAGATAAAGTTTATAAGTTGTGTTTTCTTTGCTTGACAAAAACCCTTAGTGATTCATTAGCTTCTATATTTTTTTAAATACCTATCTATTACAAGTGAGACTAAGTTTTAATCATACACATGTGCTCTTTAAAACATCTTCAAAGAAAATTTGGAGGATATTTTTTTAAAACTTCACATTTAAAAAGTATAAAAAGAAAAATATTATTTTGAAAATAATTCAATTATTAACTATTAACGAACCTTAATCATTTTGTTAGAAACATAAGTCCTCAATAACTTTTTTCGCCTTTTGCTCATGAGATACAATTACTAAAGAGCCCCACTTAAAGTATTGTGTCTAAACCCCTGCTAAAGATTTTTTTTTAAAAAAGGCCACTTTGTGCAAAATAGAGGCACTTCAAAGAAAACTCACCGAACACTTTGATTATCACAAAAACACTTGCTGAAGTTTCACCTCATTTATATCTTAGCACCAAGTTTCAACTCAAATTTTAGAACCAACAACATGAAAAAATGCATAGTTTTAAATTAAAAGAAAGAGAAATATACTGAGAATCAACAACAGAACCTTGAATAATGGTAAGAGCGCATAGTCAAGGAACCAAAATTAGACATTTAAAAGAGCCACGAGATTAATGACACAATTAATAAAAGAAATTAAAGCAGGAAAGGATATCTTCCATCAGGACTCCAAGAGAGTGACGTGATTTGTTCATCATTAGGGCTTCGAAGAAAATCAACAAGAGCCCAACGGATTCCCGAGCCCCTAGAGATCGATCCCACAAAAGAAGCAACTCCATATCTCACAGACGCTGCATTGCGAGGGTAAGAAGCAGACCAAATGCAAATTCCACCCCTAATGAGGAAAAAAAAACTCAGTTATGGCAAAATCCATACAAATTTGACTAACTCTCAGGATTTGATTTTAAATTTGGTTGGTACACCATTCACTGTTTCATTTTAAATGCTTCTTTCAACCTAGATGAAATTAATTAAAAATTAACTTGTCTTTCCAAGAGTTAGCTCAAAATTCAAATATAACAATGCCTCAATTAGTCCAACATCAAACTCAACTATCTTTGAACCTAACCTTACCTTTTCAATTGGTTTTGTTGTCTCACAATGAATAGGTCTAAATCATCTTAATTGACATACATTAACTAAAATGAGCCCTCAAATTAATATAGGCATCAAGATAAAAAACATGACTTATGCATAGAATTAGGATAACTCAATATACACTCTTGAACCTCCACTGATCAATTAAAGCTTTTTGCTCCATCAATTGTCTATCATGATACCCAAGTGCAGGGTTCCAGGGGTCTCAATGCCAAACCCATATCTAATTGCTAACATTTGTCAGTTTTTTATTCACATGTTTATTATTCAAGTGTTTGTTTGTAACATCATGCCCAGTTGAGATTGTAGGCTTGCAGTTGATGGAAGATGTTAATACCATTTGAGTTTAAAAGCACTTTTAATATGTTACCACCTAGTTACTTGAAATAAACTTAAATATAGTCAATAAAATGGAAGTAACAAAATAATTAAAGTTCAAATAAGAATAAGGTAGTATCAAGGTACTCGCTTGCATGATACAGAGAGTATCTTCCCACCATTTGGCCTCCGCTTAATAGCTTTGATGTCTCTCTGGGAATCACAAGTCAAAATGCAAGGATCCTTGCCATCTGCATGCAAGACATATGTTTAATTTCAACCAAGATTGGACATTTGTGGTTTCATGACAGGACACTAATGAAATGAAACTAATAACTGTCAAGAAACAAGAGTTTAAGGCATGAACAAGGTAGAGAAAGTTACTGACCAGATTCCTCATAATCACGGATAGTTACTTGATTTTTCCCAGTTATAAATGCTAGAATATGCTTATGTTGGTGCCAGCATACTCCTTGAAGATTAACTTGGCCTAGCAAATTTTCCTAGCAGAATATATGGTTACAAGCACAAAATGCAAGTATTATAGTATGGACAAAAAGAAAATCTCTGGCCATCACCTATTAGATTAGTAAAGTTAATAAATCATAGATTAGTGGAGAAAGAACTAAGAAATAGTATCAGCAAATGTTGAACTCAATCATTTCAATATTGATCATAAACTTGAACTCAATCATCTCAATATAGGAGGGCGCTCCAGTTTCAGAAATAGCAGTGGGCAACAGGTAATTCATGATAATCAAGGATCAGCCATTCAGAGATAATTTTAGAATTCAGGAGCAGCTAAATGCATGTGTAAATGATGAAAAATTATAAACAATGAACTAAATGTTAGAAAAATTAAGACGAAGATGAACTAAATGCACGTGTAAATGACATAAAATTAAGAAGAAGCTAAAACCACTTTATATGCATGCCAATTCATATAAACCATTTTTAAAAGAAACTTTTTCAATCCAAAATTCCGAATCAACAAGTGATGGATTTTACTTTCACAATTGTTTAGATGGCATAATAGTGATGACATATAACTTTTATATGTTGAGAAACATATTATAGGTCAAATAAATTACCACAATAACAATCATCATTCTATCCTACAAAGTGGCCAATGACGTCGTTTGTTGCATTGCAAGTGCACCCTAGTATATTATTGCAATGGAGGCTGCGTAGGAGGATGTGTCTCATGAGTGCTTCTAAATTCTCCTCGGCGTTGCCTATTCCCTCGTTTGCCCCTTCTTAACCAATTAAGTTCATCCGCACGAACAACAGAAGACAAACTCTCATCAACCAATACATGTTCAGCCTAGAATGTACCACCAAATGGATCATGATCCACAGACGTACTTGGGTACACCAACGTGTCTTCGTGTGGTGTCATGGTGAATGAATGTAAAGGAATAGCACCGGTACTAGGAGTAGCTGCATCATAGGTTGTTGGTGTATGCTCTCTGCCTCCCCCTTGTATCATGTACTCTGCATGCACTGATTCCAAGGTAGACTTGCCAACCCGTTCAATCTCTTGCATAGAAGCATCATCTGAATTTTGACTAAGTAAGTATACTTGAGCTAATTGGCTAGCCTGTATTTATATATAAAAAAGAACAAAAAAGTTAAGTACTTGACATAAAATCAAAGTAAGAATAGATAATTAAATAATGATATTCTCACCAAAAAATGGAAAGTAGCTCCATTAATCGTCATAAATCTTCGAGTTACCGTTCGGTACCATACCATGTATGGGTCATAGTAACTAGTATTTGGAGCCCCTTCACCTTCATAAGGTACACCTTCTGCCCAATTTTGTACTCGTTCCTCCCACTGCTCAACATAGGTTCTGTGGTGTGCAAGCCAATCACAATATGCCTAACCTCTAAAATCTGTATCATGAAGATCAACGCGGGTATTGCATTGTTCAGGAATAGTCTGATACATTCCAAATTGCCTTAACACACGATCAGGTCGATGTAGCTCGACTATGGAAAAACATATAAGGGGGGAAACTGTGCGCCAAATGTCTCGGCCACGCTAACAATATACATGCAATGCATTGATCACGTCTTCTGTGTACGACATCTAAATTACCTGAGAAACAATGACGACATTGTTATTAGCAATGTATAAAGCCCATAGAGAAATTGTTATATTGGCAAAGACTATGTACGCTACATTACCTGATCAGTAGATTGCATGTCCAACATCTCCCTATACTTAATCAAGACATGCATAGGAACTTGTGTTGTTAATAGTGCATTTCTCCACCTACAAATCAAAGAATAAAGTAGTGAAAAAATAGAATTGCATTCAATTGAGTCATGAATATAAGAGTATTAAACTAAATAGAGCCTTACCTATATCCTAATGGAGGCGATATCGGTAGATGCGCATAAGGATCGTTGCGGACATCATCGGCTCTATGTGGCGCCAAGAAAGGAAATCGATCCCATGCCCACAGTTGTAATAGAATAAGTGCCCTAGACACCCCTTTCTTCTCGTAGTCAACTCCATGACACATCTGACGATATAGCCAGGCCAATGTCGCACTGCCCCATGAGTACTCCCCAGCTCGGTCGAAATCAGTAAGTAAAGGCAAGTATACAAGATGCACCAAATTATTAGATTGATCTGAAAATAGGCAACCTCCAATTAGCCCGTGCTACGCCCGTGCATATCGTTCAATCTGGAGTTCTGTGGCATCCTCTGGTAAAGGAACTCTATCAGCAAGAATGGAAAGCTTAAGTCTACCCCCTTGTCTCTCACGTACCTTTGGAACAAAGCCAAGTAGCTCAAAACAAAGTGCATCATAATCCAATTCTGTGGATCCACTGACAGGCAGACCATCAACTGGCAAACCCAACCGAATCTCTACATCGTGTAGAGTTATGGTCGCCTCACCCATTGCTAGATGAAATATGTGAGTCTCCTGCCTTCATCGCTCAATCAACGCTGTGATCAAGTGCCAATTGAGCTCGATATAGCCTACTCGGGCAACACCATAAAATTCAGCTCTCTGTAAATGTGGGACAATCCTATCATCTAATGGGAATGTACGCTGCATTATAGCTTGCCGACGGCGGCAATGCAGCTTAGCCATGTCCTGGCCGGCCTATATGGGACCACAAAAATGGCGACTCTGTAAGGTCAACAATGATGGATCAAACGGCCCTGGATCCATCTACAGAACTGAAAATAAATAAATGGAATAAGCAATAAGTTTATTCAAAGACACAATAAGTTATAGAACAAGAGAATCAACTAAAGACTTGAGAAAAAAGAAGAAAGATGTGCCATGTATTATAAGATGTTGGCTATTATATAATAATTATATTTATTATTTGGCTCTAATAAATTGAGAAAGTTGGCTAATGACAACAGACAAAAATTTGGCTCTAATACTAAGTTATTTTGCATGATGAAAATAAAAGCAAATTAACAAAGATCTTGAAATATATATTTATAATTTGCATAGTCAAACACCTCCAAATAGGTTTTGAGGATACATCATCATATTACAAACATTACAAAAAATTAACCAAATACAATTTTATGTGGCATGACTTTGACGAATGGGACAAGAATGTCGATTATGTCCTTCACGTCCATAGTGTCCATATCAAATCCTAGATGATGGTTCCCTTATATCCATCTCGTTGGTTATACAAGATGTCCTTGACCGACCTTTTTTACGAACACATGCAATGTTAGGGATGACTTTACATCTAAGAGTTGTTGCAGGCCAATTTGCATCATGAGGAATTGGATGAAAATGCAGTTCATAACACTTGATGTACTTATCAAGTCGATACCACTTTGCAATATACACGTCACAATCAAGAGCAGCAAAACGACAAACTGCTTGTACGTGCAAACATGAGATTCCATAACATTGCCATTTGTCACAACTACAAAATTTATCACGTAGATCGACAACTTGTTTGTTTCCTCCCTTATGTAATCGTGCATTTTGTACGCTTGTAACAACTTCGAACCTTTGAAGTTGACGATCAATCAAGGTGACTGTATGAGATCCCGCCTTAGACGCCCATTTCCTCAACCTCTCAATAGCATAGTCGGTATAAATTTGGCTTTCAGAAAGTGTTTTCTCTATTTTCGCACGCCTATCTTGAAACCATGCAACAGTTCTATAAAATGTCAGTTGTGCTAATGCTGTGATTGAGAATATTCGAGCACCTTTGAGCACACCATTAAAGCTTTCTGCAAACATTGAAAAAACCAATAATTAATTATAGTATCACTATACAAATAAACAATCACAAACAATGAACTAATATAGTGTAATAACCATGATAACATGGCCACGTACCAACAACGTTGGAAGTCATCCAACCATACCGTACTCCACCGTCAAAAGCCATTGTCCATAATTTTGGGTCCATGGCACAAAACTATCTTGTGCATCCTTCTCGTTTATGTTCAAGTAATGCCATTACAGAGGCAAACTTGCGAGGTTGATGTTGTGATCTTGCTTTTTTGGCCAAGTCACTTAATTCATTGTCACGGAATTTATCGTTAAAATTGCTGCCAACATGACGCAAACAATATCTGTGATGTGCAAAGGGCTCCATCCAACCACTGTTTGGGTCTTGAATAGTGGCAAAAATTCCTGCGTGGTAGTCACTGATAAGGCAAATATTTGGTCTATCAGTCACTTGATATCGGAGGATCCTAAGAAACCAAGACCAATTATCTTTATTCTCTTCCTCAATGATGACAAACGCAAGAGGGAATATGTGACTAGATGCATCAATTCCTATCGTAATGAACATCTTTTCACAGTATTTACCATATAGGTGTGTGCCATCAATTTGAATTATGGGCCTGCAATCTTTAAACCCCTCAATTGAAGCACCAAATGCCCAAAAACATCGACGGAAAGTTGCTTTACCAACATTTTCGGGATGTTCTTCACAATGTTGCAATCCTGCAATTGTGTCAACATTGGTAGCATTTAACACATCTATCCACCTAGGAAGCACATTATATGATTCATCCCAATCACCAAAATTTTTTTCAATTACTTTTCTTTTTTCTCTTGACACTCTTCTATAAGGGACATCATGCTTATATTTTTCCTTAATGAGTTCATGAAGTGCCCCTATAGAAACTAAAGGATTTCGCTTGACAATAGCGAAAACGTCGCGAAATATTAGTGATGAATCTAGTTGTCGATGTTCTTGTGACATTCGAGGAAAGACACACGTGTGGGTTCCATGGCACTTTGTGATTTCAAACATCCCTGTTCTCTTATGCTTCGCAGCCCTTACCTTCCATAAGCAACTATCTTTCCACTTCTTGCACTTCACTGACCACACAGTGGGTTCTGAATTAACTACAATATACTCACGTTGTTGTGTTATACAACATCTTTTTACACTATATTGCAAGTCTTCTTTAGAGGGAAATGTTAGCCCCTTACAGAGGTCATGTGACTCAGACCAACCCATAGTTACATTATCATGATCGTCTGACATTGGTGTCCTTGCTTCTTCATTAAGTTTCATGAAACTTGGCGATGGAGCCTCATACCCAATCGTGTCATGCGAAAGTGTACTCCTAGGATGATGCAACGAAGTATCACGTGATTCATCATCCTCCATACTTAATCCATAGTTATATGCTTCTGACATAGGTGTTGGATGTGTAGACCCATCATTTTCTATCATTCGCATTAGTGGATCCCGAAAATGGATATGATTTAAAGGCTCTTTAGTTTCATCTTATTGCCATCTTCACCAACATCATCACTGCTTTGTCCAGTGTCGTGATCAGAAGTTAGGTAATCATCGCCTAAATGTGATGCGAATGGATAACTGTCAATCTCCATAAGTCTTTTACCAACATTCATATGTTCAACAGGGGACATTGTACTTGGACCAACATTCTCTAATGGGCTATGTGTACTTGCAACATTTACATCTTCATTTTCTGATAAACACCTTGCACGAGCACCACTTTCATGTCTTCCAATAACATCAACATATATTTCCATATTATAAGGTGGTGGAAAGTCGTTTAGTAAAGAAAAGACGTATTGTAGGTCTTCCTCACTTATGATGGGGAAAGTTCTAAATCTCATAGACCCACCCCCAAACTGCAACGGATATCTGTAAGTCAACCTCAATCTTTCTCTTCTTGAAATTTGCAACGCATTTTGGATCATCCCTTCAAATTCTTCAAAACTAATCTCGTGCACAACTCGTATAATGCGAACAGGTTGCCTATCGTACGATACACCTTCAGAGTTGTGAACAATTCTCCCATTGACATAACATAACATTGATATTTATCTGTTTGTTATCTACATTTGTAAAATACAACACAAATATTTCATTAGCATTACTGTAAAAAACAACTTACAATGCAACTTCGTGATACTAATGGCATAAACAAATATACAAAGGTGAATCATTGTAAAAATATTTGGTCTTTGCTACCTCTCATCATTTTTGCATAAATGCAAACTGCTTTTATGATCTGTTCAATCTTTTTCAAATATTTAGGTTAGTATTCACATTATTATTAGTAAAGCGGATAATATGGATATTTAGCACATAGATCTTTTTTAGTAGGGTTCTCAAACATCGGTTGGAAACAAAAAAAGGGGTCTCTTCCAAGTTTCATTATCACATGCTCTCTTCTTTATTACATTCCAACTTTCTACCTAGTCCATGTAAATGTATTAGAACTTCTCAAGTTTATGGAATCCACTAATGAACTTTACAAACTTCTGATTCCTAAATTTTAAACATGTTCAAGAGTGTGCCATGTCATTTCAGTTTTCTAATACAAATCCTTCTTTAGTAACAGGCTTTACAACATACATGTTTCAATCTGGTTGTATTATTTGAAGTCATAGGTTGAGTTTTAGCATAAATTTGTCACAATTCATAGTTAAGGCTGCTAATGGTCATTTCAATCATAACTTTGGTTAAGTAGGGAGTAGAACATGTAACGTAGGTCTGTCAAAATTTGTCAAGCAAAACAGACTTAGCAAGGAAAAATTATATGTAGATTTTAGAAGAAGAAACTAAAATATGACAATAAGAGGCAGTGGTAATCTGGTTCCTTCAGCGTAGGCATTTTTTATCAGTGCAACAGTAAGAAGTAAGCAAAGCTTAAATGTTTACAGAACTGAGAAATAGCTCCAGAGTGTGAAAACATGGATCTAATGTCAAGAGGGGAAGCATAGCCTCGTCGTTTCCTCTGCATTTGTTCACTTTTTCTATGTGAGATTGTGTAAGAATAGAGAGACATGCTTTATTTGCATTTATTCTTAGAATATTGTCCGAATTGTAGCTCCTTAAATTATTCTCCATAACATTCTTTATTTGCAATTCCACATATTTATCTGCAATCTATTGATTGATACACAATACTACTTATTGATATTCACTTACTAAACCAAAAGAAAATTTTCTACAGATTCATCTTGGTGAAAATTATTAAACCAAAAGAAAAACAATCCTTTTAAGCCTTGGGGTTCATTATAAGTTAATATTCTTAAAAAAAGTCTACCCCAAATAGCTTGAAAAAAAAAGCTCAGTCAAATTGTAATCAAAAGAATTATGAAGTATTAGAAATTTTTAGCAAACAACTATAGTTGTGTGCATGTTATATTGAATATCTAAGCAGAATAACTACATAGAGAATACATCAAATCATACATTTCCAACCTCACCATAGTCCGAGCTAATAGTCCAACAACCCTAAAGAAGAAAATTTATAAATGGACTCCTAATCTATAATCTCCATCGGACACTAGTTCATTGTGTAATACCTACAAAAAAAAAAAAAAAAAAAAAAAACTAATGGACTCCAAATGTATAATCTTAAGTTTGCTAATGGAAAATAGTGATTTCTTAAAATTTATGCATAGAACAAGAGTTCAAATCAGAATATATATATATATATATATGTATGTTTTCTTTTTTCTTTTCTTTTTTTAAAGTTGTGCTTTTAACCTTAGCTCAAGAAGCCAAACTCATGTTTGTGGGAACATCCACTCATCAACCAAAAAAAGTGCACAAAACTTAATGCTAACTAATCTCCTTAGCACCATCATGGAGACAATCCAGCATGTGGCACTAGTGTTTATATCATGCTACTCAATAATATTCCCTACCACATGGGAATATGATAATATACTATATATTTATCTTTTCCACAAATTATGGTCCTTTGCTCCCAAAATTAAACAAAAAAAGTCAATCTCTTAATTACTATTTGGTAGGAGATAATCTTTAATATAGAAATGTGAATAACGAAATTTTCTATACACTTCACGTAGAAAATTTTAAGATTTTAATTTTTATGCCACACATAAAGGGTATAAGCTAGGTGGTTTCCTTTTTTGTGCCACAAGCTACCTAGCTCTTAACAGAAAAAAGAGTACCAGTTGAAACATTGGCATCAAATAATCAATTTGGATTTGAGCTTGGGAAATCAACCTTGGAAGTTACTTATGTAAGGAGATTGATAGAAAGGTATAGGAGAAGAAGAAAAACCTCCATATGTTATTCACTGATTGACCATATGCTCTTCACTGACTTAGAGAAAGTCAATGATAAAGTACTTAGTGAAATAATATGGTGGATATAAGGGCAAAAAAGATTTACTGCTAGACACATTGTATTGAAAAGAGACATGTACAATCTTTCAAAATAGGCAAAAAAAAAAAAACATGTATAATGAGATTAAAACCACTGTAAAATCAACAATAGGCGAAACAAATCCCAATATAGGAGGTTTACACCAAGGATCTACCTTGAGCCCATACATTTGTGCACTAGTTATGGATGAATTGACTAAACATTCTCAAGAAGATATTTCCTGGGATATATCATATGCCAATGATGTAGTATCCATGGATCATTGACCAAGGTGGTTTGCTAATGATATAGAATTGATTGATAAAATTATGGAACTACATCAGCAGTAAATGATAAGCTCAAGGTTTGGAAAGAGACTCTAGAATCAAAAAAGTATAAAATTAGACTAATCATTCTTGTTTGAGAAGATACATAGTTAATAATTACCTCTCTAACCAACTCTATCATCTAACCACACACTTCTAAGGAGGTATCAAACTCGTTCTGGACCTATTGATCCCCTTCAACAACTATAGTGAAGCAGGGGCAAGAGTTAAACCTAGAACTTATAGGTTCCAAAATAACCTCTTTACAGGTTGCACCAACTTCATGATGGCAAATTAGGACTAAAACATTAAATATAGTGTTAGTAAGAGCTTAAACACGTAGTGATAGTGAATATTGGAAATCAAGAGATATCGAGCAGCAAAACATTTTAGATATTTAGGATTAACTACTCATGAAGGAGAAATAAGTGAGGATTTGAATCATAGAGTTGAAACAAGATGGATCGAGTGAACTATCACTTCTAGAACATTTTGTCAAAGGCACATTGTATCAAAGTTTTAAGGACATTTCATGGAGTTGCTATCAAGTTAGTCATGCTATATGGGAAAGAGAATGTTGGGCACTTATAAAGCACATTAATGAACCAACCTCACAGAAGTGCAAATACTAAAATGGTCTATAGGGAAATTTTTTTAAAAAATGAGCATATTCAAGAAATGGTAAGAGGATCACTTATTGGAGACAAAATGAGAGAATTGACCAAGGTGGTTTGGACACATGAAACATAACTCTTTCACTACACTACTTAGAAAGTGTGACTGATTAAAATGAGAAGGCAATAATAGAGGTGGAGGTAGATCTTAGATGCATGCATAGAGCCAATTAAAATGATCTAATTAGCTCTCCATAAAGCAAAGCAAAGGAAGTCGTTAGAAACATGGTTGACCTGACATATATGAGAAAAGTTAATTGTTTCACAAACTTTTTGCTAAACATAAAAATATATTAACTTAGAGAGGGAATATTAAAGTAGGAGGGGTGAAGAATATTTTATTTACAAGCTTATAGGAATCAACTTTTCAAAAGAAATATAAGCTTTTAGTTATCTTTTATCCTTGAGAAAATAATTGTTCTATTTAAGCTAGATAAGGGTGTTACTTGCATATAAATGAAGGTAAGGTTTATTTTAGTTCAAATGTACAGAGTGGTTTAGATATTGATGAAGGCTTTGAGACTTCATTTAATCATTCATACTTGATATGTTTTGTCACTTGTACTAATAAATTGTCCAATTCAGAAAAATTCTTTAGAATGCCAAAGATTAACCAAAACATGTGTGGACGCAAGTTTATAGGAAATTCTTTAGAGTCAACCATCACAAGATATTTTGGGTATATATTGTCTTATATCTTGGTTGGTGTGAGGAACCGATAGTATATTATATTCATATATACAGATCACAAAATATATGTAATATATAGGTGTAGAAATTATGTTCATATAAGATCACAATTAAGCTCACATGCAGACTGGTCTACTGATGATGATGGAGGCATGGGTCAAGTTCGTAACTATTTATCTAAAAACATCTTTAAATTCCAGCTATTGATCAGTGTAACTAAGTCAGAACCCTTCCAGGAAAATCCTAAAAGAACCGCTGCTGCGTCATCAATCTTTTGGAGAAGCAAGCACATTTCACCAAGACAATGCCAAAAGCAGATTTCAAATAGTAAAACCACACCAACACAGGGTTGCCAAAAATAGGAACTATGAAAGCATGTTATGTACCTTTGCCAGTGAACAACCATGTCGAACAGTTTAGGGAACCCAAAATATGGACAGTTTAGTTTTTTGGTGACGTTCCACGCTGGAGATAGCTCGTCGAAGCAAAAAACTACCAATCCACACCTGCAGTCAAAACACACACTTTTCCTTTCTTCTTCCCTCCCGTACGCAGTCAAAACACACACCCCATGGTCTCAGCTACGGTGACGTTCCTTTCTTTTTTCTTCTTTCCTCTCTGCATGGTGACGATCCTCACCGAAAAGACCTCATCGGAGCAAAACAATCGGTCTCGGAGCACATCACATGACCTTATTCTTTCTTACCCTTACGCAGTAAAAACAAACACCAGCTGTAAAAAATAAGGCAGTAAAAAACCAAACTGTGTTTTCCTTTTGGTTATATAGGTTCGCAGAAAGCGTCTTTCTAAAAGACGCTTTCATCCAAGCTTATAATGGAAGCGTCTTTCAGAAAGACGCTTTCATAGTAAAGAAAACATCTTTCCAAAAAATGTTTTCAATACATGCACATATGTAAAGACGTTTCCATTAGAAGCATTTTTCCAACATTTTTCCTGTCCTACGTGGCAACCAGTGACATCAAGTTCCACGTGGACATCTACGAGTCTATTTACTATAGATATATGGGTATATTGGGTAAAACTTTTTGAAATTAGGTATTTTTAATTAATTTTAAATATTTAAGATAATCAAGAAAAAAATTCGAGTTTTTTCTTGATTATCTCAAAAAATTAAAATTAATTTAAAAATATCTAACTTGTTAAAATTATATCGAATATACCTAAGTTATTATAGTACTGTCCACGTGAAAAAAAAATTAAAATTTTGATATTTCAGATAATCCACGTTAGCAAGAGCAAGCATTTTGACATGAAAGTGTCTTTACAATAGACGTTTTTATGCTTGAAAGTGTCTATTGTAAAGACGCTTTCATGCCAAAATACTTACTTCCATAAAAATGAGTAGTCTACAAGAAAAAAGACCTTTTATAGCTTGATAGCGTTTTATCATAGCTATCGTTTCATATATAGCATTTTAAAATTGCTATCTTTCGGTATCATTTTTTAAATTGCTATCCTTTGGTATGTGTTGATAGCACTTTTTAATCGTGGTGTTTGCTATAACATATTTTATTCACACAATTGCAGTGATATTATAGAACATACTGCATTTTGTCCACAGGTTCTAAATTGAGCTAACCTCCCAAGCGTTAGAGCTAGAAATTTCAACAGGACAACGAAGCGGCTAATAAGAATCAACAAGTTCACCATCCTTTGCTCCATTTGTAATCAGATAAAGGTGTCCTTTATGATGTTCAACAATGCCAATAAAGGATTCATTGCATTTATCAAGTAGACCTATAAATCACAAGCTTTAGAAAGAAAGGATAACAGAATAAAAAGGCAACACAAACAAACCAATGATCATAAATTTCATCTTACATTTATATCTTTGAGAAAGTATTTGAAAATGAATAATATATGAATAAAACGTGATTAATGTCATTCACAGTAATAAATAGAAAATTATTTGTGTGTCTTATATTAACATAAACTCTCATCGGTTTCTTCTAGAAGTAGAACATTGTCTTCACTTGACTCAACCATATTATAGAAAATGCTAACATGGGAAACAAGAGAAGCAGAGTAATTAATTACAAAATTTTCTTTCTTCATATATCAACATTGCAAAGTCGCAGTAGCGTCATCATCAACACTACTGCAACACTCCATGACAACCCAGTTGGAGATGCCGTTACAACTACTGCTATTGTAGCTGCATATATTATATCTGCAACTGTGATAGAAACACAACTGATTAAAAGTAAGTTGACAAAAAAAACAAGATAATGATGAACAAATAACAATAGATCAAGTAGTCAATAAGTAATTAGTCCAGATTATTAATCCTTTCTTGTTGCCACCTAATAAAAGAAAAACATTGTTATCTAGAAAAAAAAAACTGAAAATTCCTAATGTATCAAACCCCCTAGATAGCTGAGTTTAAGGAGATTCAAAATCTTGAAAATTAATCTCAAAGCACTAATTTTTGGAATATGCTGAGGATCTTGATCAATTGCATCACACATAAATGTAATGCAAATGTTTCTCCATACATTATACATGTTGATGAAGTGTTCAACATAAATGATAAATCAACTCAACTCAGCCATTTCCTAATTAAATAGTCAAGGAATCTATTTCACCAATAAATAAGGATTACACAACTTCATGCAATGGATACCAGCCTATCAATCTACACATATCAACATCCTTCACTTTCCAGAACACCAAATGTCTTTTATTTTTATTTTTAAAAAAGAAATCTTTTAATTGCAATAGCAGAAGTGATTATGAAGCAAAAATAACTATATTAACTAAAAGAGAATGCACAAGTTTTGCCACATTCAATAATCAAGCAAAAATAACTATATTAATTAAAACCCCTAGATTTTACATGCCTTTGATCTAAAATGAGTTATAAAAACAGATGACCATGGGAGAATTTCATTGAGAATATCTAGCAGAAATTTCTTCAGGTCACTTGCTTGTAAGCTGGACACCATAACTTTCACAAAGCCCAAAACAACCTGGTTGTCTAATCAAATTAAAATTTAAGACATTGTTAGTCGTGGTTGCTAGCTAATGTCAAATGGTATGCCAATATTTTTGTTCGCAAGTAACTACAATCAACATTCTCCAATTCAACTCATGAGGAATTAATGAAATAATGAAATAGTAGTCCAAGTATTTGAGGAATTAATGAAATAAGCTAAAGATATGTAAAATCTAAAGACTAGTGTTTTACATATATATATATATACACAAGAAGGTGCTCATGAAACGAAACAATAAGAAAATTGATAAATTAACACCACCACCTAATTCTTATCAAGTCTAACTTCTTACCATGAGAAAAACACAGTGGAAGTAGCAATAACAATATTAACAGAAGCAAAATACTAGAAACAATACAGTAGAATAACAATATTACTCCAAGCTATGCTAGTATACATATAAGCACACAACATGTACTCCTCCTCCTCAATTTGTTGTTAATATTCAGCTAGAAAGAAGGAACAATTCCATAATCGGTATCAGCCACAAGGGAGGTGGAAGAATCCATTTGACCTTCATCTTCACCTAACTGCTCTATGAATGTAGTCTCCTGCAAATTACAATGCAGCACACAGCTGAAAACATAAATCTCATTTTTTTTGGGCAGAAAGAAATAAAAATAATTATCCACAAAAGAGAATATGGAAGAGTCCATATCAAACATTATTCAATCCGTACCTAAAAACCTTCCTTTACTTTGTCTACTTGCCTTATGGGATCTGAAGTTCGGTGGTACCACAAAGGCTAATTTTCATCAATTAACTATATAAACATCTTGATGATTATTACAAGACAAGTTTGATACCAGTGATTCTTAATTAGCTAGGGCATTTTCCATGGATTTACACAATAACAATGTATTCGTTATTAGATATATTTCAAGGATTATAATTATTAAAATATGTTTTCCTTTTCCAGTTGAGCTATGTTCAATTGTAATTCAACTCAATTAAACTTTTTTTCAATGGATTTACACAATAATGATATATTCCTTATTAGATATATTTCAACGATTATAATTATTAAAATATGATATGATATGATTTGGCTTGACTTGTCCAGCATGATGGTGCCTTGTCAATTATATTTGTAAAAATCCACAGCATTGCACATGGCATATTTACTTGGCCTAGATAGAGTGAGATGAAGGAACAAGATTTAATCATTTAACTAGCTAACCTCTAGTATCAAACATTGTTCTATATTCCAATATTGCCTTATTCTTGTTTGCAACAAGCATGGCAATGGGCCAAGTGCCAATCGTAGAGTAATACATGCTTGTTCTAGCAAACAAGGACATCAATCAAAGTCAAAATGTTGTCTAGCCACAACAAGGTCACAAAGTCAAGTGCGTCATAACAAAATGAAGTATTTCAAGTAATTACACCATCTACAACTCAAGCAAGAAGAGTGTAGAGATTTTACTAGTATGAATCTAAAAGGATAGACCCTGTTGTTGTTTTTTCTGTTTTCTTTTCTATAAAAACTAACTCAGTCATTTCCCATGAATTTAGCTGCCAATAAGTAAAGACTCGTAGTATGTGATCACCCTAGGTCTTATAATGTATACACTTCAACACGAATTTTTAAAAAAATTCAAAATAAATATATAAATGAGTGGAAACTTGTTTTTAATTATCATTATATGATATTTAATCAAGATAAAATTTATTAGAACATTCGGATAGCTAGAAACGTGCGCAAAAAAGTGTAAAAAATAGGGTACCTTGCAGCCGACCGCGGTCCGTGAATGTGAAAACCCAAAAAATGCAAACAAACTGTGGACCGCGGTCAACAGTGGAAAAACTGCAGAAACGAGAACTAGGTCACATTGCCGACCGCGGTCCGTGAAGTGCCGACCGCGGTCCGTGAAGTGCTGACCGCGGTCCGTAAAGGGGTGACCGCGGTCCATAAAGTGAAGACTGCGGTCCATGAAGAGAAAACTGTCCAATGACCGAGGTCCAAAAAGTGTGACCGCGGTCCGTGTTCGGGCTATATATGCATTTCAGGCGCAGATTTGCTCATTTTTCACTGAAACTGCTTGGGATTCGGAGAGGAGCGACGGGAGAGCGATTCAAGGTAAGTTTTGTGATTTTCTTTGAGTTTTCTTTAAGTTTTGAGCTAATTTAAGAACATCTATCAATAGTTA